>CAJNOP010001952.1:0-13517 GCA_905250075.1 Rotaria sp. Silwood1 | reverse complement strand
TGTGGTGGTATGGGTATGGGTGTGGGTGTGGTGGTATGGGTATGGGTATGGGTGTGAGTGTGGCGGTATGGGTATGGGTGTGGGTGTGGGTGTGGTGGTGTCGGTGTGGTGGTATGGGTGTGGGTGTGAGTCTTCTTCGTAACAACATCGGCATCCACACCCACACCCCACACTCACACTCACACCCACACACCCACACCCACACCCTCAAATGGGATTGCTACTACTTCGTCTATTGCTAGATTGTATTCAGCATTAAATACTGATTTGGATGGTGGAAAATTCAAACGACTATTGAACGAAGATATTCTCAAATTAGCTACTCGATCTAATACACCTGAAGGTGAAATTGATCTAATCAATCAGCTAAAAGTTTCGTTTGGTATGGGCTTTTTATTATTCCATGATATTGGACCGGATACTTTTGGTCACGACGGTAACGAGAAACAAAAGATATGAACATTTCATTGATATTTAACATATTTAATTATAGGTTATGGTGGAAGTATCGGTTTTTGTGCACCAACAAAAAATTTCTCTTTTGCTTACGTCATGAATCGACTGGAGGGCGCATCGTCTGACGGATATCTACGTATTGCGCCTATGTTGAAAAAAATTGCGGAATTTCTTAATCGATAATTTTTTTGTCTTCATCATTCTCACTAACAGAGAGATGTGTGCGTGTGCATGTGCATATATATTACCGATCTGTGTGTCGATTTACGTGTGGATATGCTAATAGATTATGTGGGCCTCTTGGTTAGAAAGTGACACTTTTCTTCAGAAACAGTCATAACTGCATTATTGTTGTACTGTGTTGACTTGATTGATTCGATTACTAAATGAACTTAAGGGTGTGGCATGTAGCTGCCAGTATTCTCTACATCCACACTCAAAGTCTGCAAATGCTTAGTTTTTGTAAGTGTCAAAACAAAGTCTAGGCAAGATTTAACGACATTGAACAACAAATTTCACTCAATTTGAATTGAAAATCGTCTTGTCAAAACAAACACAGCGAAAAGGGTGTGGGTGGGTGAGTGTGAATGTGGGGTATGGATGTCTAGCAAAAGAGAACCACATCCACACCTCAGACACCTAAAAGTGATGGTTTTGCATTAAGCAAGACTATTTTCCTCTCTGTACTTTCTATAATCATATTGACGGTATCAAAATTTTTTAAATGTCTCGAAAGAAAAATTAGGCTCTCAAAAATCAGCCATCTATGTTATTTAACTTTCTTTATTTTTATTGGTAAAATATTCCTCCTATCTTATAAATATGGAGGTTTTATTTTCATTCAGTTTTTATTATGCAGAACAATAAGAATAAATTAATAGTCATATTTGAAAAGTATTTTTCAAGATCGAATAAAATGAAATAGTTAAAAATAAAACTTATATTTTGAAAGAATTTATTTACTTGTCTATTAGTATACAGTGAGATACACAACAGCAACTTTAATATTGTTGTCAGACATCTGCGCGTACTAACTAGTTTAGAGTGAATGAAGCACGAGACATATACTATTCTTAACAGTAACATACCTTTTTTGATTAATAGATGTATAAATACACGCTACTCATCGGACTCTCTACAATCAACACTAATTCCTGATTTCCTGATTTTTTTAAAGTTTACTATTGCAGTTCACTACGCAGCCTATAAATAACAATCAGTTAACGATACCGACCCTCATTTTTATAATTAATCTATACAATCCAACTGTTAAGTTGGTTTCTTTATAATTAGCAGTGTAACAATCGGATCGACTACAACTTCCTTTGATTTTTACACAAGATGAAGATCATTCTTTATCTTTCCTAAGAATAAAGAAAACACTTTTATCTAACAGGATTATCGCAGCGTAGAGAAGAAAGAGCATAATAAAATATTTTCAATAGAGACCAAGTTATATGCTTTTTAGTTTTCGACTGTGTTCACATGTCTGAAAATGTTATGTTTTCAATGCCATCGATCAAATAAAGTTGTATAACTTAAAGACACACATGAATGCTTTGTGAGTACAACAAAACATTAGTGCCTCAACTTAACAAAAAACTAATGAGTTTAGAGTTTGTCAGATTCGTCTGAATTTTAGATGGACGATGTGTTTACATGATTTACTGCCGTGAGATTTACTACCGTGTAAACATTTGTTTACAAATAGATCTTTTTTTTATAAGAAGTTATATAATTAAGTTCGATAAGTCTAATGATCACAATGGAATATTTTATTTTGTTTCCTATGTCAAAAGTTTATTTTTCATCTCAAACGTTCGTAAAAGTACGTTGAAATCTAACTATAGTTCGTTATGAGCTTTAAAAAAAACTAGTGTATGTCAAAGTTTTATTTTCTTGTCAAACGTTTGTAAAAGCTCACTGAAACCTAGCTATAGTTAGTAATGAACTTCAAAAAAAAACTTGTTCTATGTCAAAAGTATGTTTTTCATGTCAAACGTTCGTAAAAATCTATTAAAATCTAACCATACTTCGTAATGAAGTTTATGAAAAAAAACTTATTTTATGTCAAAGGTATATTTTTCATGTCAAACGTTCGTAAAAATCTATTAAAGTCTAACTATAGTTCGTAATGAACATTTCCAAAAAAAAACTATTCTATGTGATAGGTTTATTTTTAAGCTCAGACGTTTGTAAAACTGGATTAAAATCTAACTATAGTTCGTAATGAACTTTTCGAAAAAAAACTATTCTATGTCAAAGGTTTATTTTTCATGTGAAATGTTCATCAAAATGTATTAAAATCTAACTATAGTTAGTAATGAACTTTTCGAAGAAAAACTTATTCTATGTCAAAAGTTTATTTTTCATGTCAAACGTTGGTAAAAATCTGTTAAAATCTAACTATAGTTCGTAATGAACTCTTCCAAAAAAAAACTATTCTGTGTCATAGGTTTATTTTTAAGCTCAAACGTTTGTAAAACTGGATTAAAAGATAACTATAGTTCGTAATGAACTTTTCGAAGAAAAACTTATTATATGCCAAAAGTTTATTTTTCATGTGAAACGTTCGTAAAAATCTATTCAAATCTAACTATAGTTCGTATATTTTTTTTAGGTTTTTTCACTAATGGATTTTCATTTCTAATATTTCTCTAATGATTTGCTATTAAATATATTGAATCAAGCGATTTAGTATATTGCTAAGTTTACTAAATAGAATGGTTCTATTGTAATGTATTACTGATTTTTCTTAATGGTATGTTGTGATCATTAGCTTATCTTAACTATAAATCATATAACTTACCAATTTGGATAAATAATTGTTAATTGTGCAGATGTGAGACTTTTATTTTATATTTTTAATGATTTTTTTTAATGTATAGATGTATTGATATAAAGAAAACCATAAAGATCAATAATCATGTTTACGAAACAAAAGATAAATGCGCCTTTTATGAAATTGATTCATTATTGTTAATTAGACAAATTCATATATAAACCATTGATAAATTGAACTTTTAAATTTTAGAAAAAAAATATAATAATATATATTAAAAATATAAATAGAGGAGTAAGGAAAAAGAAATGATTAAAGAGGGAGAGATGGAAGTATATAAAATGAATGTGTTTTATGATTAAACATTGTAAGAAATAATTTATGAATGTATTATCTTTTAGCAAACAAAAAAATTTGTATATCAATAAATAGAACATATATTATTTAAATGAAAACAAAAAGATAGTTTATTTTATTTTTTTTCCAGGGCAATATAGTATTGTTACATTCAGGATCTTTACATCGAATGCTGTATGTATAGGTTTTACTATTTATGATGATAGCTACGTTGTTATGTTGATGATGATCTTTTTTCTTTGGACAATATTTATAATGACCTGCTATATTGAAAAATAATAAACTTTTATTGTAAGTTCCTCTAATGCATGAATGTATATAGCCTTGATGAGATGGATCAGATGTAATGATGTTCTGAACAAAAGTAATAAATATTTGGACATCAGGTATAGATAAATCTAGTTTATTAGATTTATTTAGATGTAATGAAGAAGAGGAATTTTGATTTGTATTAGTATTTATATCTAGATTAAGAAAATATGAATGCTCTATGTGATCATTAATTAATTTAATATTTAATAAATTTTGTGGAATTGTAGTTGTTGAATTAGAATTAGAATAAGGTGGAAAATGAATTATAAAATTTTTATTTTTGAAATAAATTTTTGGTATTTGATGATCTTCAATTAATGTAATTAATGATTTTTTAAGAATATCACTGGATGAATATTGCAGCGAAGAATCAAAAGGAAATGTAGTTGACGGAATAAGGGGATTGTTTTTTCCGTATTTTACACTATTAAATAAACGAAATTGTTGGTTTTTTGAATAAACATTTATATCAATCGCTGTAGTCCATTTATCTGCTGCACTTCGTACAAGCAAATATGAAATATCAGCAATTGAAACATAAGGAATGGATATTGTACATGAAGTACAATGTTTTCGTAGTATACTGACATATGGAGCTAAGATTTGAATTAAATTTGATATTGTACAGGGTTCTGGTGGTGAATTGATATTAAACATTGTACATTTATGTTGAATAATTGAGAATAGAAGAAAATGAATAATAGCTTTGAGAAACATACCAAGAGTTGATACATTTTCAAATAAAACTGATGGTTTCGAATGTATAAAATGATAGGATATCTTTTCGTTCGTTGATCTAATAACAAAAAAGCAAAGATATAATCGATTAATTGTGAAAAATAAATATACATGAAATTTAATCAATATAATTCTATTTTGGAAAGAGAGAGAGACAGAGAGAGAGTAATAAAAAAATTGTATGGCATGTTAAAAAAAATATGATCACTTACGCTTGTAAAACTAGAAATTGTTTTAAAATCTTTTGTGTATAAATTTCGATTGTATCAATAGTATCATTTGGAACATTTAGAAAATAGTAAAGTAATTTAAGAGAAGATATAGGACCAATGTAATGATTTTCTATATCAAGATTTTTGTCGATGAAGTACTCATAATCAATATATGTTATGACAGGCTTCGATAGAGAAATAACTTCATATAAAGTTCGATCGGATACAGGACAATGTTCAAATAATGTTATTAGTTGTTCAATGGTAAGACGACAAAATTGCCGGGATTTATTTTCTTTTTCTATACTTATACAAATATCATTTGTTATATTATTTTGATCGGATGGTTCATTAATTAAGTCATTTATATGATGAGTTATAATATTATGTGGAAAAAGTTTTTTGATTAAATTGTGAATAAAGTCCATGATGTATTTATTATTAATATATGATTATATAGGTTATTAGATATTAATTTCAAATGAAAATATTATTAGGCGCTTAAAAAATATATATTATTATACATAAATGGTGTCTTAGAAATTAATTTTTTAAAAATATTCTGTTTAATAGTATGGTATTCGAGAAAAAAACGGTATCATGGGCAAGAAAAAAAATAAAGCATTGATTTTAATATTGATTCGTCGTTTTTTTTTTGAAGTAAAACAAAATATCAATTAGTTAATTATTTAAAGAATATGCCCAGGTCGAACTCACCCAATCAGATCCGATGGGATTCAACACCATCCGACAGTTTCCGATAATTGGATCCGATGGGATTCTGACTGTCGGAAGCGCTATATTATTCGTTAATTTCCGACGATTTCCGATGTCGGATTCTGTCGGATTCCGACGACAGGATCCGGTGAGATCCAATAGTCGGATCCGACGAAATTAAGTTAAGATTAATGTCCCACCCCTAGTAGATATATCTCGATTGATGGATATTAAAATATATCATGGTATTATCACGCAACGACAGCTAGTTCTGTATTAGGTACTGTAATAAGTAGTCTACTACCTAAAACATGAAGAATAATATTATTTCAAATAAATAATGCTGTTTTTTATTAAGTGATTTAAATGTGTATTAATACTAAAAGCATTCAAAAAACAAAAAAAAAACAAATAGAATTCTTTTCGTGTAGAGAAAAATTTCTACGATAACGAAAAATTTTAATATCACCTGAAATTCTAAAAATAATCGATTTGTTGATGATTGTCATGTTTAACGTAATATTTTTCTTTTTATTTACTTTATTTTATTAGTCAGTAAATATATAATGTTTTGTTTTATTGACAATTCGCCATAGATTTCTATGACTCTTATAGTGAAGTAGAATACTATAAGTAGATTTATCAATTAATTTAAAAAGAAAAAAGAGAAAATAATAAGTGCTTAACAAAATTCAACTAGAAACATACATATGTAGACAAACGATAACACTTTATATGTATTTTTTTTTTGCTTAAAAAATTTAAGAACATATTATTAATAGTCAAGGAATTTCAAATTAAAATAAATGATTCAGTATTCACATTAATACTGTTGTATAACTATATTATATATTATGATATACAATTATTTTTATTAAAGAATTTATTTCAAGAAAACTAAAATTCTATCAAATCTGTCCTATACAGATATAAACTCATGAGTTGTATAGATTTTATTTGCCATTTTTTTCCTTTAAATATCATCATTTTTTAAACCTTTTTATGTGATATAATACATTGATTCATTTTTATTATATTATATTAATCAATATATTACATTATAATCAGAGATGTGCTTCAAAAAAAACATGGAGGGATGAAAAACGTTCTTTTTCCATTTTGTGATCTTTTTTCTGAATAAAATGTATGATTTTCGCTGGGAAAAACTGAAAATTTTTTAAACGTGAAAGGGTGCGCACCCCGCATACCATGCGCCGGACATCCCTGATTATAATTCTACATAAAATTGGTATTGTATTTCGAAACAAGAATATTTATCATAACGTATTAAATTCTGATGAATTTATAAAACAATTTGATTCATCTAGTCCACTAAAACTCACAGCATAAACATGTATATATCGACACAATAAGAGTCGATTTATTTCATTTTTTTTAATCGATTAATGCTAAAAGAGTAACTCAGTACTGAAACGTAAAAATTCATTCTTTACACGAATATTATGTCGTATAAAGGAGAATAACATTCAAATGTTTTTTTCCTATTATAAAAAGAGCAAATTCGAGCTAAAATATAAATCCAACAACTATTCCATATAATTTTCTTTTTTCTAAATCGCTTAAATCCTTAATAAGAGCAAGGGGGTGGGTGGGGTGAAAAAGGACATAAAAGGAAAAATAGTTAGGAAAAATAGTTGTGAACAAATAAATATGTTAATTAATTTTTTTTTAGAATTCGCATTAAAGCAAAGCGCGCCTTATGAAAATTGTTTACGGCAGTAAATCCCGCGGCAGTAAATCCCGCGGCAGTAAATCCCGCGGCAGTAAATCCCGCGGCAGTAAATCCTGCACACGCTTCGGGTTCCAAACTCGTGTACAGGATTTACTGCCGCGGGATTTACTGCCGTAAACAATTTTCATAAGGCGCGCTTTGCTTTCATGCGAATTCTACAAAAAAAGTTAATTAACATACTTATTAGTTCACAACTTTTTCTCATTTTATGGTCTTTTTCACCCCCCCTCCCCACCATGTTAATTAATTTTTTTTAGAATTCGCATTAAAGCAAAGCGCGCCTTATGAAAATTGTTTACGGCAGTAAATCCTGTACACGCTCTTCGTTGGATATACAAACATCTAGAGAAACGAATACCAGTGATTATTTTTAACGTAAATCTACACGATTTGATTAAAAATTTTTGAACAATTTGATTTTATTTTATATACTAGCAAAGTGGATCCTTGGCAACTTTAATTTGCAAGTATCTAAAATTGACAGAAAGTGAGTTCGAGTATATAGAAGATTTCTAAAAATAATTTCTTTTTCGATTTAAGATTCTTAGAAATCAACAACGCAACATAGAGATCATTCTGTTGCGCATGAACACGTGAGCAAGAAGAGGGTGTGGGTGTGGGTGTAGCATGCTGGTATTTGGTAGAAGAACAACACCCACACCCACACCCATACCCATACCCACACTCACACCCACACTCACACCCACCCACACCCACCCTAATATTTCTACAAATAGCACGAAACTCGTCCAGAACTTTAACTACTATATAACGTATTAGTTTTCAGACGTAGCCATTTTTTTAATTAATCGAATTTCTCAAAATATCGATTCGTGGAAAGTAACAGTTGGAATTAGCGGATTGATTTATATGAAGGAACTAAGAGTCCCACCGCGCTCGCATTAGTTGTCGTTACTAGTAGTATACGGTGCGGCAGGAAAGATAAAGATTCTATTCACCCATTTGGCTCTTTTCGTTGAAAAAGGTTTGAAGTTCCTCAGTTCATCGAACATCACATGGCAGATGGATTTCTATGACAAACGCTCTGTTTGTGTATATTCTTCACTTTGCAGCAAACGCTGTAAGTTTATCAGGTGACAGTAAATCGTACGGAAAATGAGTTCTTACAACCATGCTTCTATTCAACTGTCAGGCTCACTTCGCAGTAAATCTTTCAAGTTTGCCATCTCATCGAAAATCATATGAGAAATGAATTTTCATAACAATTGCTATGTTCAAGTTTTTGGCTCATTTAAACTAAAGGCTCCGATTTCGTCAGATGTTCAAAGATCACTCCACAAATGAACTCTCATTAATAAGATCTTGTTTGCCTATTCGGCTCACTCTGTAGAAACAGTTTCCAGTTTGTCAGTTCATCGAACATCACATAAGAAATATATTCTGATGAGCAAGGTTTCATTCATCTATTTGGCGCACTTGGAAGAAAGGTTTTAAGTTAGTCTCCTCATCAAAGACAACATAGAAAAAGATCTCTCATAAATATGGTTTCATTCGTCTGTTTCACCCACTTCGAAGCAAAGATTTCGAGTTTGTCAGCTGGTCTGGATTATATAACAATTGAAGTCGCACAACCACTGTTGTGTTCACCGATTTGGCTCGCTTTCAAGCAAAGGTTTCAAGTTAGTCAGCTGTTCGTTGATCATATGAAAGCTGAATTTCTACAAGCACGGTTCTGTTCACCGATTTGGCTCACTTTGAAGCAAATATTTCGACTTAGTCAGCTGTTCGTTGATCACATGGCAACTAAATTTCTACAAGCACGGTTCTGTTCAGTTATATGAGTCGCTCTACAGCAAAGGCTTCAAGTTTGTCACCTCATTCAGCATTACACGGAAAATAAATTATCACAAACACGATTCTATATACCTCCCTTCCGCACTTCGCAGCTGAGGATTCGAGTTAGTGAACTGATTGAAGATGACATCACAAATGGATCCTCCTCAGCATGGTTCTGTTCAAATGTTTTCCACACTTCTCAGCAAAGCTTTAGCGTTCGTTCGTTAATCGAAGATCATATTGCAAATAAACTCTCATTAATACAATTCTGTCTCACTATTTTGCTGACTTCGAAGCACACGTTTCCAGTTAGTGAGCTGATGAAAGTTTACATCGCCATAGAATTCTTATTAAGAAAGTTTTGCTCATCTATTGTGCTCACTCTGGAGCAGAGGTTTTGCGTTGGACAGCTGATCGTAAATCACTTGAGAAATGAATTCTTATTAACAAGCTGGTGTCCATTTATTTTCTGCACTTTGATCCAATGGTTCCGATTCGGTGAGCTTAACGAACATCACATGAGAAATTAATTCTGATAACCACGCTTCTGCTCACCTATTGTTAAGTTCGAAGCAAAATATTGAACTTGATCAGCTGGCTGTAGATCACATGGCAAATGAATTTTGATAACCACGGTTCTGTATACCAATGTTGTTGATTTCAACCGAAACATTTCGAGTTGGTCCGCTGACAGAACACCACCTAACAAATGAATCCTCCTCAGCACCGTTGTGTTCACATACTTCCACATTTCGAAGCATAAGTTTGAACTAGGTCAACTGTTCGAAGGCCATATGAGAAATGAATTCTCATTAATAAAGTTCTCTTCACATATTTAGCTCAGTTCGTCGCAAAGGTTCGAGTTAGTCAGATGATCGAACATCACAGGGGCAATGAACTTTGCTAACGACGTTTCTGTGCACGTGTCTAGCTCCATTTCATCAAAAGGTTGTGATTTTGCCAGTTAATCGATGATCACAGGGCAAATAGATTCACATGAAGAAGTATCCATTTCTTATTGTTCACACTTTCAAGCAAAGGTTTCTAGTTGGTAAGCTGATAATAGATCACACAGCAAATGAACTCTGACAACCACGACTCTGTTCACCTATTTGGCTCACCTAGGAAAAAGGTTTCTTATTTTTCAGCTCATCGAACATCATATGGCATATGGATTCTTATAAACAAGGTTCTGTTTAATTATGTTGTTCAGTTCGCAGCAACAGTTTCGAGTTGATCAACTGATAGCAGCTCACACAGCAGATGAGATGAATTTTCTTCAGTACAAATTAGTTCACGTGTATTCCTCACTGGGAAGGAATGTTTTGCAGTTGCTCAGCTAATATCAGCTCATACAGCAAATGAATTTTCATGACTACGTTTCTGTTCACGTGGTTTTCTCATCGTGAAGCGATGCTCTGACCCTAGTCACCTGATAGCAGCTCACACTAGAAATGAATTTTCATGAGAAAGTTTCTGTTCCCGCCTTTTCCTCAGTGAGAAGCAATACTCTGTAGTTGGTCTACTGATAGCAAGTCACATGGCAAATGAATTCTCATAAAGTCGATTCGCTTCACGTATTTCGTTTAGTTCCAAGCACAGGTTGCGAGTTGATCAGCTAATCTAAGATCACATGACAAGTAAATCTGCTGAGAATGGTCCTGCTCAGCTATTAGCTGTACTCTTAAGCAAAAGTTTCAGTTTAATCAGCTGATCCACCATAACATGCCAGATGAGTGTTCATAACCAGAGTTCCGTTCACCGGTTTTGGGCACGTCAAAGCAAAAGTTTTGAACTGGTCAGCTCATCGAAGATCAGTTCTCATATGAATTCTCGTCAATAAGTTTCTGTTGACCTATTTTGGCCACTTTGATGCGAAGATTTCCAGTGGATCTGCTAATTGAACATCATACACTAAATGAATTTCCATAAATACGCTTCTCTCCGTTGATTTTGTCACTTCGAAGCAAAGGTTTTGAGTTGCGCATCGAATCGAAGATCACATTGCACATGAATTCCCACTAATAAGGTTCTGTTTTACTATCTTGCTGACTTTGAAGCAAATATTTTACGTTTGTGAGCTGATGGAAGGTTACATTATAAACAAATTCTTACTAAGAAGGCTCGGTTTGCCTATTTTGGTCACTTTGGAGCATAGTTTATCGTTTGCTCAAGTGATCGAAGATCACATGATAAATAAATTCTCATTAATAAAGTTCTGTTCATCTAGTTGCCTTGCTTGAAGCTAAGGTTTAGAATTATTCAGCTGATCGAGATCATATAACAAATGGATAATTATTAATAAGGTTTTGTTCTCCTAGTTTGTTTACTTCAAATGAAAGGTTTCGAGTATGTCAGCTAATGTACGATCACACGGCAAACTAAGTGTCATAACCACGGATCCGTTCGTCTATTTTTCTTAGTCCGAAGGGAGGGTTTCGAGTTGTCCACGTGAGTAAAGTTTATATGGGATAAGAATTCTCATGAGTAACGGTCGTTTGGCGTATTTTGTTCTGTTTTAAGTAAAGGTGTCGATTCCGTTAGCAAATCAAAGATCTCGTGGCAATTGGTTTCTCATGAATAACGGTCTCTTCACTTATTTTGATCCAATCATAGCAACGGTTAACTCTGTTAGTTGATCGAAGGTCCCATGATAAATGAATTCTCACAAAAAGAGTTATATTCACGTATTTAGCTGACTTCGAAGCAAAGGTTTCAAGTTTGTCAGTTCATTGAACATCACATGGCAAATGTATTCTCATGAATAACATTCTGTTCCTTTATTTTGATCACCTGGAATCAAAGATTTCCATTTTGTTAGTGGATAAATGATCAGAGTGCAAATGAATCTTCATAAGTACCGTTCCGTTCACCTATTTTGCTCACTTTGAAGCAAAATCTACCAGATGATCAATTGATCGCAGATCATATGGCAAGTGAACCCTCATCAGTACTGTTTCGTTCGCTTATTTTGCTCACTTTGGAGCAAAATCTACGAGTTGGTTAACTGATCGCAGATCATATGGCAAGTGAATCCCCTCAGCACCATTATCGTCACTATTTTTCCCACTTCGAAGCAAAGATTTCAACCAGGTCAGGTGATCGAGGGTCACAGGAGAAATGACTTCTCACAAACATGATTCTGTTCATCTATCTGGCGCACTTAAAAGAAAGGCTTCAAGTTTGTCAGCTGATTACAGATCATCTAATAAATGAATTCTCAGAACCACAGTTCTGTTCATCTGTTTAGCACACTTTGAAGAAAGGTTTCGAGTCTGTGAGTTCATCGACCATCACAAGGCAAATGTATTTTCATGAACACAGGTTTGTTCACTTATTTCGCTCACTCAGAAGAAAAGCTTCGAGTTTGTGTGTTCATCGTACATCACATGGCAAATGTATTCTCATAAATAAGGGTCTGTTCACCTGTTTGGCTCACTTTGTAGAAAGGTTTCGAGTCTGTGAGTTCATCGACCATCACACGGCAAATGTATTTTCATGAACACGGGTTTGTTTTCTTATTTGGCTCATTTAGAAGAAAAGCTTCGAGCTTGTGGGTTCTTTGAACACTGCATGACCGATGTATTCTGATGAATAAGTTTCCGTTTATGTATTTGGCGCATTTGGAAGAATGGTTTCAAGTTTGTGGGTTCATCGAGCATCACACGGCAAATATATTCTAAGAACCACAGATCTGTTCACTTATTTGGCTCATTTAGAAGAAAAGCTTCGAGCTTGTGGGTTCATTGAACACTGCATGACCGATGTATTCTGATGAACAAGTTTCCGTTTACGTATTTGACGCATTTGGAAAAATGGTTTCGAGTTTGTGAGTTCATCGAGCATCACACGGCAAATATATTCTAAGAACAACAGACCTGTTCACTTGTTTAGTGCACTTGGTGAAAAGGCTCCGAGTTGATGAGTTCATCATTCATCACATGCCAAATTTATTCTGATGACGAAGATTCTGTTCGCCTATTCGTCGGACTTAGACCAATGGTTTCGACTTTGTGGGGTGATCGAACATCCCATGGCAAATGTATTCTCACAATCACAGATCTGTTCATCTATTTGGCCCACTTCGAGACAAAGATTTGTACTAGATGAGCTGATCGAAGATCACATGGGTAATTAATTCCCATATCGCCACCGTGCTTTGTTCATCTCCATTGTTCACTTAGAAGCACATATTTCAAACTGATAAGTTGATCGAAGATCACTTCACAGATGAATGCTTACAACCCCCACGAAGTTTCTCCTTTATTCAGCATATTCGTTCAACTGAAAGCAACGCTTCAAGTTGCAACGCTTATCGAAAATTACATGGCAAATGAACGGTCTGAAGTAACTTTCTTTGGCACAGGTTTATGTGCATTGTATGGTGGGATAT
>CAJNOP010001951.1:0-19706 GCA_905250075.1 Rotaria sp. Silwood1 | reverse complement strand
TTAACGGATAACTTATAATAAATGGCAGAACGTTGTGTTTCATATTTTGACCTCTAGATGCCTTTCATTAAACAAACAAAATATACCACAGGATGCAGCGTGAAAAGCTCTACAATCCACATAAAATCGCTTATCTTACAGTTGCATTTTTTGTTGTCAAAATAGGCAAAATTTGGAACAATCAAATTTCAACCGTGTGAAATTTGATCACAAAGAATTTTTCTTTTTTTTTTGAAAAAAATTACAATATGCTCTAGTGTGTAAATTGTAGAGCTTTTTACGCTGCATCTTGTCGTATATTTTGTTTTTTTAATACAACCTATTTATTGGTTAAAATATCCTTGATAAAGATTGTATAATTTTTTACCTATGTAAAATATACGAGTCCGAGTTTTTTTCAATTATTCGAGTCATTTGTATGGTCACGAAGATTCTAGAATGCTTCAGAATCTTCTAAGTCTATCTATCATTACTAAGGTCCGTATTGGAACAGTTCAAAAAAAACTTTGATTTCAAAGTACACTCACTATGTTTCTTTTTCCGAAAATATGCATATATTCCACAAAATGATATCATTTGACGCCAAAATTGGAAAAACTCCTGTTTTCCTCCTTATATTCAGTCTCGAAAGTTATTAAAAACAATACTTTCCATAAATTTCAATTTCTCGAGATTTGATACTTTATTCTTTGTCAAATCCTCTAAAAAAACATTCATTTAATATGGATGATTATTTTCGATTTGCTGCAATTATTTGTTTATTAAAATAAAATTAAAAATATTTATTGAAAGTTCAATCTCTGATTTATTTATTAATTGAATTACAAAACTATCATTATCATATATAACAAGAAACTAAATAAATAGAACAAGTCTTAAAAAACTAAATTTTTACCACCATAAATGTAAACTGTAATTAATGTATTCAATAGAGTAACTATCAAGTAAATTCTTTAATTTAATTAAATCTTTTATTTTTTCTAAGTATACTTCTTCAGTACATGAAATGCATAAATAAAATAAATGTTGTGCTTGATTATGAGTTTTTGATAATAAATATTGAACTATTGATGATATTTTTCTACCAGTTATTTCAATTTTAAGATATTTTAATTTCGAAAATACATAAATAATGAATCGAATTTGATTCAATGAACATCTACCAGTAAGAACTAAATTTTCAATTTTATTTTTCTTTAATATATCTTGTAAAAGTATATTGTATTTAGTGAAATTTGAATTTATCTCTTGCAAAGAATATTCATCAAATTTTAATGTGTGTAAATTAGGTGTTAAACATAATAATTTAATAATTTCTTCGAATGGAAAATGACGAATGTTAATAACTAATTTTGTAAGTTGTTTTAAAGGAATCATACATTTAAGATTTGTTATAAATGAATTATCATCTAATATTTCAACATCATATCCAATAGTTAATTGATTAACATTTGAAAAATAATTTCGACAATTTGATTTTGTTTTATGCTCAATATAAAGATGTTTGACTGACTTGAAATTTTCTCTTTGATGATGTAAACCAAGTTTTTCATCTATTTCCATATAATACATATAATATTTTCTTCTAAATAAATGAAATAAAGAATAATCTATAATGATAAACGAGTAATTGTTTTCAATAGAAAGCTATCGGAAGAAAATATTTTCTCTCATTAGTTTTTCTATTGAAGAGAAATGAAATTCGACATTATTATCCTATTTCTTTTCTATAAGAGATTAATTTCTATTTACCGATATGGACCAGTTGAATAAAAAATTCCAGTATCTATTCGGTATTTCCATTGATGTTGATATGTAAAAAACCATTTGTTTTCATTCCAAAACGAAGAATTAAACTGATTAATTATATCATGATATGTTAAATTATTATTGCTCACATTGCCTTGATGATTAATATAAAATATACGTAAATATGACATATGAAATAAGATTAATTCTTGCCATCGTTTAGCATCTAAATATGTTTCATCATACACTATTGTAAGACGTAAAATTTGAATATGACGAAAAAATTCTTTGATAATTTTCTCAAATTCATCAAAAGGTACCTGATCAAATTTAAGAGAAACATGTTTTAAATATTTTAATTGAATAGAAGATAATTTGTTGCTTTCTTCATAATAGTCAATTTTATCAAGATAATTAATTGATAAATGTTGAAGTTTAGGAAGACAACATAATAAATTATGGAGTGCACTAAATAGAAGATGACCATTTATTATTAAATATTCTATTGAACTAGATTCATAATTAATAAAATCAATAAGTAAGAATTGTTGATATTCAATTTTACAATATTTTAATGTCGATAAACGAAATATTTGAGAAAAAATAATATCTAATGATGAAATATGTTGAACAAAAGAAATAGTTATTGCATGAAGGGTAGTTAAATATAGTAGATAATCAAAGAATTTGTGAAAATTTCTATCTAGTACATTATCAAGAATTATTGTTTGAAGACGAATAAAATTTAAAATCAAATGTGGTTGTGAGAAAATAATCTTCACAACAAATGGATTTGATAAACGAAGAAAATTAATTTGACTTTGATTAGGTATAAGTATATTATAATAATAATCTTCGAAATTTGATTTTGATATTGTTGAAATATTGATTTTAGTTAAAATATTCGAATTAATAGCTAAATTTTGAAATCGATTATTAAGATTGTAAAATCCTTTATAAATATCATATACATCAAGATATTCAAATATTTCATATAGAATTTCATTAGCTAAGTCTTCAAGACAATATCTAAATAAAAGTAAAAGATTATGATTATTTATATGATAAAATAGATATATCTAACTTGTTTGAATTGATTGTTGTTACTAAAACAGCAAATGAAGAAAATTAGATTTAATAAATGTTAACATAAAATATTACTTTGATTTTCTAACTTCTGTTTTTTATTACTATTCGAAATTTGAACCATATCATTCTCTTGTCGTTTTGTTCGTTGCATGTTGAAGGATAATTGAATAACGATGATACTGACTGAGGACGAATATATATATAGACATGAGCAACAATGAACCTCATTGTCTTCTTTCTTCTCTAAACACTACAGACGCCGAGAACGATATGGCTCCAACCAGACTAAAAAAAAAGTAAAACAAATAAAGCAACGTGAATGGTCTATTTCGATTTAAATCATCTTTTTGAGATGATTTATTCGTTAATTCAATTTTAATTCACTTTGAATTAGTCGATCGGTTTGGTGCCTATGTTACTTTGTGTTGAAAAGACAATGATTTTATTGTACAAGAACCACAATGAAACAATTTAAAAAATCATTCTGTAAGAGGTTTTTCGTTGATACAATGGAAAAATTATTCCAGGGAAAACCATTGAATTTTCTATTTTTTTCGTTTATTTATTTTTACCGCTACATGTTGTTTATATACAAGTCTAGACAAGCAATGCGAAGAACTATTGTTTCACTCTTGATATCAATATGCTATTAAGAACATACCTATTTCATTTGTAATATTTACTATATTGTCATTTTAGATTGATGTGAGTTTTCTAGAAGAGTGTCGGTGCAGGTGTGGTTAAGAGTTTGAGTGTGTGATAACTTCTCTCTCACACGAAAAAACACCCACACCTACACCCTCATTGTTTTTGATCGTCAATCATGTTTTGGGAGATATATGATCCAAAGACTGAGCATATGTCACTTTGTGCATTCAACAAGTGAGTGATTCTAGTCGATCCTGACCGTAAATATTGGTATGATTTTTAATTTTTTCTATACGTCTATTCCTGTTGATTTACTTGTATTAGCATTGAATTTTGTTTCTTGGAAGCATATTCATGATTATTTATAGAAATATGCCAATCAATTCAATGTAATCGAACAAATTCGATTCTGAAGTTGTCAATTGATAAAGATGATCTTAAAAATGTTGACAAACCATAGAAAGTTCGAGTCAAAATTGCTAATAGTAGTGAGAAAATATTCGAATTCGATTTGATTGTCATTGCTACTGGTCTTTTTTTCAACTCCTCATACGCCGATCATACGTGATCAGAACAAATTTCTCGATTCAATTGTTCACATTTGTGACATCAAAACATCTGAACAGCTAGAAAATAAACATGTTTTGGTACTTGATGAAGGTAAATCTGTCTTTGACCTAGTCATAACAGCTGGTACTTGTGCGAAAACATGCCATATATTGTTTCGTCGTGCACATTGATTGATTCTTAATCATTTTATGGATGGTCGCCTATCCAATCGATATTTGTTTTCATCTATTTCGAGTACTGTTCTCGACCTGTATTCATATGGGCCACACGGAGCTCTATTCCGTTTTACAATCAAATTTTTTGCCAAAGAGTTTATTTAGGAACAGAGAAAATTATTTGCGCATATATGACAATTTTATTCGATTGAAAGACGAGGATAAAATTATCGCTGTGTTGGCTTTGATCAATGGAACAACGATTCGACTTGATTCAGGTGAGTATTTACAAGCAGATATGATTGTCTGTGCCATAGGTTTCATGGAACATTTTCCATTTCTTTCCGAAACATGAATATAACTACTTAATCTTAAAACAGCGCAAAGTCAACTTTGAGCTATTTTCTTGATCGAATGAATTTATCGCCAAATCAAAAAAGAGATGTATGACAAAATTCAAGTGATACGACCTTTTATTCGTAAACAATTCAATCAAACATTGTCTTTCGTGCAATATTATTGATTAGAATCACTGGAAATTTTAGTCTTTATCAACCTAAACGGTTGAAAACTTTGCATGCAGAATGTCAAGCTAAAGTCGAAGGAAATAAGGGTGCGTTTTATCTTCGTCATAGCTACTTGAGCTTTAGACATACAATAATAACAATAGAATAAGACTTTGATATTGCAACTTTCTATTCCCATTCTAATCTATTTATGATAAAAATGTCATCTCTTCTAGTTGAATATTGATCAAATCTGGGTTGTCACCTTTTCTGCTTTGTATATTGCTTCTTATTATTTAAAACAATTATTTTTATTTTGAAGATTGACATTAAAAGTTTTTCACAAAACTTTATAGAATTTGATTTCAAAATTTTGTTTTAGATATATTTCAATAAAAAGGCATAAACAGTAAAGATATACAAACAGTTTTTAAAGCTAAATATGAAAATGATGATAGTTTCATGAAAATTTCTTGTGATCTAAATAAATCGATTTCCAATTGAGCCATTGAATTGTGAGTAAAAATGAACTCTAATAATTTGTTATACTCTTTCGATCTTTCAAGCATATAGTAAAGGTTTTAGCTGATCGTCAAATTTTCCTAATTTATAACTCCTGGATTCTATTTTTAAATAATTTTTACAATTGCTAATTCATTT
Source organism: Rotaria sp. Silwood1 (assembly GCA_905250075.1). Taxonomy (NCBI): domain Eukaryota; kingdom Metazoa; phylum Rotifera; class Eurotatoria; order Philodinida; family Philodinidae; genus Rotaria; species Rotaria sp. Silwood1. The sequence goes on along the minus strand of CAJNOP010001951.1, from coordinate 14,329 downwards.
GAATGAACAATTCTGATCAATTTAAAAAAAAAAACATCAGGTAACTATATTCATTGGATAAGCGTTATTATATTATGAAAAGTTTCAAATGAAATATTTCAATAAAAAAATCATCTCCTATTAAATTAAAAATTTTAAAATCTGACAACATGACACATCTTTAAGTTTCGCTTTCTGAATTTTGTAGCGACGATCATAAAGATTTTTTTTTTGGAAACAAAGCCATAAAAAGCCAAGATATCAGGCTAAAAAGAATTATTTCTTCATCGAGATTTATATCAATTCATAATTTTTCGCTCACAAGTATCGTAAAGAGTTCAATTTTTTTCATGTTAAAAGAACAAAGTCTTTTCTTCGAAAACAAAAACACAGGAAAAGTTTTATTTTTCGGATTAATTTCGAACGAGACAAAAGTTCCATAGCAACAGTCACCAAAAAAAGTCTTTTACAACATTCCTTTTTTTCTAAAACATATTCTCTGAAACAGCATGTAATTCTCTGTAAATTTAAATTATAACATCTATTAACAATATGTTTAAGTCTTAAATAAAGAATTATTCTGAGTGTCCTATCTATCACGTATAAAGTAGTGATTTCTATCAAAAAAATAAAGACATTTTATTTGTTTATTATCAGAAAAATTCTGAGGAACTTTCGCAAGTAAGAAAGTCAATTAGTTTTCGTAAGAACGACTTTTTCATCTGTTTCGTTTTTAAGAAATTTTTGTCGCATTTTTTTAATTGTACCTTGACAAGTAAAATTTAATTTTAGAAAAAAAACTTAAAATTTTTTTTAAAGAAAATACCTGCGAGAAATTCAAAGAAAAATATTTAATACTAAGATGTACAGCTAAATATCTTTTTCGAAAAATTTAAAAACAAAGATTTATTTATTTTTCTTTGTTTCTATGACTTGAAGGTTTTTATCATATTAGATTTGTCTTAAAACACGTGATGTTTAATTGAATTAACACTTCAATATTATCGACAATCAAATTCTTAAATTAATAACCAAAATTACAACAAGATCATGTATGTTGAAAAAAAAGTAAAATAAAACAGAAAGTAATGCATGTTGTTGAACAAAATATCATGAAGTGAAATAGATGAGGATGAGAATGTAGGTTTATGTTCCATCAATATTCACACACACCGACAACCAAGCACACCATTAAATTAGGAAGTGATTCACAGATTCTATGATGTTAGAATGATCGAATCAATAGGCATAGGATAACAATTGAATTTTTGCATTGAAGTTTATTGGCATGGACAATGGTCGTTTTGACTGAATAGTGTTAGCTACCCTTTTATCAAGCAATTTTTCAATATAGAAAATTACCGAGCAATTTAAGAGCATTAGAATATTGCTAAATTGAATTAAATAACTATCATGTACATTAGGGGCGTAACCAGGAAAAATCCGTAGGGGGGGCTCAGCCCCCTCTCCCCAACTGTAGACAACGAAACAACATAATTCTTTGTCTAGTTTTTTTAGTTCGTATGACGTGTATAAAAATTGAATAGCACATACGAAATCCTATTGAACGTGCTACAAAACGCATATTTACCTGTTACAAACACCCTTTTTCGAAACAATTTATCGAAAATATCGAGAATTTCTTTTGCTCCTACCCGTTACTTACTGTTTAGTGCATCCCTACCTCCAAGAGACATATCTGGCGTCAAAATATAAGAAGAGTAAAATGTTTTATACTATATAAACTTCCTCACCGTCCTTTTCTATACTATTGTTTGGACAATACCACGCAGTGAGAAATTTTGTTTCTTCTTAGACTCTAAAATTTCTGATGAGATAATAGCGGTATAAAAAGCATTGATTTATTATTTATTCAAGGAGAGCATGCCGCCGAAGGCGGCATCTTTTTTGGAACGGAATAAAAACGGTTTGTCTAAAATATTGTATAGTTCAATGAAATAAAAACTCACGCTTCTGGAGTGACAAGAACGAAATTATAGCACTCATATATGTTCAGCCACTAAAGTCCTCTACGCTTTCAATCGCTGTGTTAAAAGTGGAAGATAAACGCGAGGCGTATACAAAGCTTCCCATTGCCTAAGTCACACAGATAAACGAATCATATTTCAAATGCTAATTCGAAATGGAGAGAAGACTGATCAAAATGAAAACTAATGGGACAGACCTAAGTCGTGAAGCGAAAACTTCTTAAAAATGCAGGAAAAATGTGCATTAGAAATTCATTTTCTAAGGGATTTTCCTTCGAGTTCTGGACTTCTTATTGTTGATGATGCCTGCTGTTATGAATAAGCTGTATGTTGATTTCTATTATTACAGAAATCAAACGCAATTTTCTTTAATAAAAGGGGATAGAAATTTTTCTAGGGGGGGAAAAACCTTTCGTAGGGGGGGCTCAGCCCCCCCCCCCTTGCCCCCCTCTGGTTACGCTACTACTGCACACCTATTTTCAGCGGCTCAGCTCTTGTATGGACTGAGATCCGAGGGGGGATACTTTTGTCAAGTAGTGTAAATATGCATTCGTAAATTAATTGGACTATGCATTCATTCACGCTATATTTTTTTCATCGAGGTCATCCATTCATTCTATTCAATCATAGCAGTCGGCATTAACAAACAATGAGCATATATAAATTTACATCCATAAGAAGAAAAATATTAGTCAAATTCAACATGAATCAATCTAACGTTGGCCTTCTTGATTTACCAAATGAAATATTACTTATCATTTTAAAAAAGCTCGACAATATGGATGTTCTTTATTCATTGTTGGATGTTGATAATCAACAACTTGACATTATAGCTCAAGAAAATATTTTCTCTAATACTCTCAATTTTGTATTAACAACATTTACTAATGATATTTCCTCGATTAGTTATACAATAGTTGATCGATTTTGCACAAATATTTTGCCAAGAATTCCTCACAATGTTAAATCTCTTACTATTGATTCAGTATCTATGGAACGTATTCTTCTTTCTGCCAATTATCCTAATCTAACTGAACTTAAACTCTTTAATTTTAATAATGAAATTGCTTCACGTTATTTTACAGGTAATTAACTTACGTATGAAGCAGTAAAAAAAAATTAGATAAAATACTGTTGGATAGGTAGACTAGACAATAACAGTTTATGCATTTGTTTAGATAAAGGACCATTTAGAGATACTTTTCGACGACAAATTACAGATCTTACTCTTGTATTCAAAAACTGTCTTAATGAAACATTAGCACATTATTCAATAAATATGTATGGATATATTATGAAATTCTTCGAAAATCTAAAACATTTATCTATTATTGGATCATCTCTCTGTTCTTTTCCACGTTTACAATATTATAATTTACCTTCAACCATCGTCTCTTCAATTCTTAACAAATTACGTATTCGTGTGAGAAGTTATGCAGATTGTCTTGCTGTACTTGATGGTCGTTTCAAACAATTAAGAATCTTGATTGTTGATATTATTAAAATGCGACTTCGTTCATCGAATGTATACAATAGGGTAAGTTTACATTTTATTAAATTAATCTTTTCAACTTGAAAAAATTACCATTGATTAGAGTAATAATTGTTTTCATATTATTATAGATAGACGTTTTTTTGCCTAATAAATTATTGTTTAATTGAATCAACTGTAATGAAATAGTTGTCAAATGGTGGATACACATCTATTTGATAGGCAGATAGAATTAGTTTTGTATATGATATTTTCTTAAATTATTAACTATTTCGTCGGTATAAGTCAGTTTGAGCAAAATAAACCGAATAATTGAATTTTATTTTAACAAATAAATTGTTGAGTTTTAGATCTGTTGGTTATCTATCATTTTCTATTCAAAAACGATATGTTTTAAAAATAAGAGCGACAGTGTTTATCTTCTGGAGATTTTGAAAATATGTCTAAGTCTTCGAGAACTCGATAAGAGATTAAACTTATTTTTGTCTAATTGTTCTTTCTCAGTTGGAAACAATCTTTGGTTTTTTTTTTTTTTGCTTTCTATTTAGTCATTTTCATTGTCTTATAATATAGAAAAACTACAAGAAACATGAATATTAAAGACTGTAAATGTGAAGAGCAATAAGGAAAGTGAAAAAGCAAAAGACTCGTGAATACTGAGTGAGAAGAGATGAAGATTATTAAATATAGAAAAAAAATGACAGAAAAAGTAAGTCCGACTAACTTTCATTTATTGTGAACTGATGAGTTTTATGTGAAGATTTTAGTAGAAGCAACATTTGTTTGATTCAACAGTTATCTCAGTATTTATTATTTGTTATGCTCTGAAAGTTTAGAAATACAATATAATTATTTGAGTCAACATTGCAGAAGTAGATGTATATATCATATCATAGAAGAAATATCTAAAAAATGGATTAAATAGAATAGAACTTTTCAATCAATTGTTTATCGAAACAATTTCTTATTTTAATCTCAAATAATATATTTCTTAATATTGATTTATATTTTCTAGGATGATCTACCTTATTTAAAATGTTTCTCTTTAACAACAACGTCTGAGTGCGATGCTACTATATATAATACTAAAATACTACCTCTTTTTCGTCGTATGTCAAATCTTGAAGAATTAACTTTGTATCTTACTATCGATAATCGAACTGCATTTATCGATGGTACTCACATTTATAATGAAATTCTTTCTCATGTGCCACGACTTCATATATTCAACTTTTGTATTTGTACTGAGATTAAAATGGATGATTTAGTTCATCGTTTATCTAAAGATGATATTCAAGAAACTTTTCCTAACACAATATATCAAAAAGTGGACTGTATGGTACAATATGGAGATTATCATCGTGTATGTCATGTTTCTTCAGTACCGTTCATGTTTGATTATCTCGGATATATTGGTAACACATTTCCAAGTATTATTTTCAGTCATATTAAAAGATTGACGGTGGACGATAGAGTTGCATTTGAACATGAATTTTTCAATCGAATTGCTTGGTCTTTTCCTTTACTTGAACATTTATGTGTTATTAATTTTATGTCACCGTCACAAATATCAAAACAATTGAACTCTAATGATAATCAATTAAATTCAATTGTTAAATATCCACATCTTATTTGGCTTTGTATTGAAAGTGCTCATATTGATTATGTCGAGCAATTTCTCAATGAGACAAAAACACATCTACCTTCTCTAACCAAGTTAACAGTTTTTTATGGTCATTTATATGTTGTGACAGAAAACTTTACAAGATATATAACACGACGCAATTGTATGAAAGTGAACGAATTAGATATCGATAATGAAAAAATAGAACGTTCAAAAGATTTCAATGCTTATTTTCCTTTGTTATAAGCTTGTTTTTCTTCTGACTAAATAAATAAGAAATAAATAATGAAAATTTATTAATAGTATTTTTACAATCGAACCATACTGACCAAGCATTATTTATTAGAAATACTTATTAACTTTGGATTGTTTTTTCTTTAAAAAGATGTTTAAGTTTTACATTTGGTAAATATGACATATAACAATAAAGATTAATTTATTTATCTCATTTGAAATAGTTGAATAAATAAAAACAAAGCAAATCGATTGTCTATTCATAGTCATTGATATATAATTATAAAAGTAATATGTTGTTTTATATGAATTATTGGAATAGATTAAAGTACATTTTGTATGTGAGGATTGAATATCATATTTAATAGCATTTGTTGGTAAATCTTAATCAATCACTTTAACATATTCATGCCGTGAAATATTAGCTATTAATTATCATTTTGTTCGTTCTCCCGTTTCGATCATCTGTGATAATCATCTATTTATTACTTCTTTTTAATTCTAGTTTAATATTGTCACAGGAGTAAAAATCGAAACACTTTTTCTGAATATCATGATCGGTAATTGAGAAGTTAGACATCTCGAATTTCATATCAATTAAGTGAAGATTTGTAATGAAAACATGACAAAAAGAGAAAAGGAAATCATTGCATTTATCATCTGATTAATTGTTGTAGACTACAACTAATTTTCGTTTTGTCCATCCTATCATCTTTGATTTTGGTGAAGACATCAATACCTTGTCTCCTGTTTGATGAGATTCTTAATAAATAGATGAAGCAAGTAAAGGAGTTGATGATTATTCTGGAACGACTATTAATGATCGTGGAGGAGAACATGTGCTTTGACTACTATCAATTGTACTTGTTGTTGTTATTCCTCGAGATAAAAGTAATGATCGAGAAAAAGGGGTGTGAGTGTGGGTCTGTGCATGGGTGTGTGTGTGGCTCTTGTTCTTTTCTTCACCCACACCCAATGAGGATAATTAAAAAATCATCAATAATAATCTTTTATGATTTTTTTTCTAATATCATTATACTTTCCCTAAAAAATAAACGTACAATTTTCCTACTTCGAAATATTGAAATGATTTTATTCTTTTTTTTAAAATTTATCTCACAAGTAATTTATTACTATTTGTTTAATAATGAAAATTCATTTATAAATAACTTGTAAAAATGTTGATGTTGCATTCCATTTTTCTTCTGGTCTACCATGCCATGTATTTAATATATGTAAACAAACGTTTACCATGATTATATAAATTTGGATTAAATCTAACTCTATGATTTCCTATTGTTTATAAATTAATTGATGGTAGTGTTGTTGGATATTCATTTGGAAAATAAACATAAAATATAAAAGATCGATTTGAATATGGTATACTATCAGGAGCTGTTATTAATATATTAATAATATCCATACGATTTTCATCTTAACGTAGAAATATTGTTGAACTAAATGATAATGATAATGATGTTGATATAGTTATTTGTTCTTGTGCTAAACGTTTTATTCTTTGCATTGAATTTATTGTTAATGCATCAGGTAGAATATCTTCATAATGATATATTAATTTATTATTAAATATTATTTAATAATTTGTTTCATTTTCAATTGTTATTGGATATCTACTAAATTGTAATAATTTCATTAAATGACAATAAAATTCTTCTAATGTTATTAATTAATATTTATTATTTAAATTAAATTCTTGTTGATAATTATTTTCAATTTGTTTATCGTTGTTTTATTTTATAATAAACTTGTTTTAATTCAATTGAAAATAAATATAATTGTTGATCATCATCAATTTCTATCATTGATCTATATGTGTTGTATACATTGTAAAATATTATCAATTAAATATTCAATATAACTTGTATAATAAATTAAATTTTGTTAATTTATCATTATTTAATAAACAATTAACTAAAGGTAAACAATAACGATCTATATAATCTTGTTTATATATATATATATATACAATATAAAATGATTACGTAAATATGATTAAAGTAGTGGTATAATAGATGATCTATTTATTATTTCAATTAAATAATCATCAAGTAATTCTTAAGATAATTTATTTTAAAATATTCAATAAAATATATCAAATAAATAAAATGTTCTTCATGTTATTTTTCTATTTGAATTATTTCATCTGGTTGTCCATTGTGAATGTGTTTAACCTCTACCAAAATCTGTACCTTTAGCCCAAAAATTAGTATTAGTATTATTATTATTATTATTAATTCTATTTAATTGTTCTATTGTTATTGATTCAATTTGTTCAATATCATCTTGATAATATTGATCATAATTATCATAATTATCATCAATTATTGTTTGATTATTTATTGTTGTTGTTGACAGAAAAGATAATGATATTGATATTAAATATATTTATTTACGATGTGGATGAGGTGTTATTGATGATAAACATGAAAGTAATAAAAGTAATATAGTTTAATGTAAAATTTCATCTAATAAATTATTTGATAAATGTTTAAGTAAAATTGATAATGTTTAAAATGGTTATTCTGATAATTGACGCATATCAAAATTATCTTGATGTTGTTCTTGTTGTGTTTCATCTTGATATTGATTTGTTATTGATTCTTTTTGTCCAAGCATTAAACGTATTATATAAGATGGAAGTGAACGATTTTTTAACATAGGACGTGCATAATTTGGTAAACGAAGAAATATTGAAAATGTTATAAAAAGATAATATGGTATTGTCATATTATTTGAAGAATTTGTTGATGATGATGTTGAAACTAATGATGAAAAATCAAAGAAATTTTTTTTATCGAATATATTTCTATTTGATGATGATGATGATCTTGTTAAACATTGATCATATGATTCTATTAATGGATAATTACGAGCAAAATTTTCTGGAAGAATTTTAAGACCATTTCCATGAACAAATCTATAAAGTAATCTTGGATAATCTTTATTTGCAACAATTGATTTATGTGTAATTAATTCATTTTCCTAAATAGATTTAAATTTTTTGTTTTTTTTTAAAGATCTTCGAAATATTCTTCATTTTTTAATTTAGATTTGAATTATTCAGATATTGATCAAATTATAATAAAAAGGAAGAATATACTTATCTAGTGATTTTCTACAGATTAACACAATATGAGTAGGATCTTTTTTCTAAACATTCCTGATCTTCTCTTCTAGTTCAAAACTTTTATATCTGACACCTTTTCATTATAAAAATCGATCAAAAGTTTTTTTTTTTTTCTAGAAAATTAGTTCGATACCCATTTAATAAGATACATTTCATTTCAAAAGCAATATTTCAATATAGCAAGAACCCGTGCATACTGCACGGCTGTTTTCTCCTTTAACGCATGACCTTACGACGTTTATCTTTTCATCCGGTAACAGACATACAGACACCCGATATCATCTATATAGATAGATAGTCCTACGGCCTGATACTTTTATATCGCACATATTTCTATAGTCCAGGTAGCATTTGGCCTTATACCTTCTATCCCTTGTAGCCAAGGGGGAAACAGCTGGTTTTTTTGATTTAAATCAAAAAAAATCAACAAAAATCTTTAATCTCTGTTGTTCAAAACATCAATCAAGGGTGCAGCAGCTGAAATTAGATTTTATTGATTTCCGTGATGTTTTTTATTTTTTGTTTGATTTTTCGATTTTTCTGATTTCTATTTTGATTTTTTTGTTTTCTTTTCTGATTTTTTTTGATTTAAAATCAATTGATTTAAGTCAAAAAAATCTGATTTCAGCTGTTTCCCCCTTGCTTGTAGCTCTTCTAGCCTTATCTCCTTATTGCTTTACCCCTTATTACCTATCTTCTTACTGCTTTATTCCCTTGAGGGCCTATGCGTACCCCATATAATAGTCGTTAAAGACCTATGGGTATCCCCATATAGTAGTCCTTAAGAACCTATGGATACTCCGATAGGATAGCCCTGGAGGACCTATGGGTGGGTGTCCCCATATAATAGTCGTTGACGAGCTATGGGTATCCTAATAAAGTAGTTCTTTGGCCTTCCGCTTCTAGCCTTATTTGACCTTTAACCTTTGATCCATCATAGAAAGACACTGAAGATAATATATATAGATTGTCAATTGTACTCTTCGCTAAAATGTCTCTGAAAGCTATTTTAATAACAAAAACATGAGATCACTTTTTTTTTTCATTTATGAAATTTGTTATTCTAAAATCAGTTATTGATATAAAACATTCGAAATTCTTTGACATAACTTATTTGTTTCATAATCATATATTTCTTAATTAATTAAGCATTCCAAAAAAAAAAAAAAAAAACAAATTTTTTTCTTCTCAACTTACTTAACCATCATTAATTAAAAAATGATTATAAAAAGTAAATTCTATAAGATCAATTTCATAAATATTTTATGATCGACAATCAAATGATAATAATAAATCAGTTAATCGTGTAGTTTTTGGTAAAATACATTGTTTTTTTTGTCAATTAATATGTAAAATAAAATGTAGATTTTCTATAGGTAATATTGTTGAATTTTTCTTTGAAATTGATGATTAATTTGTTGTTAATTTTGATGATAAATTTTGATTTTTAGTTAAATATTGATAATGAATTTATTGATTGTTGTTGTTAGTGTTTCCTTGTATTGTTGATCTTAATATAAACTGATTCAGTTGATGGTATTTTTCTTCTATGATTATTATTTATTGGTTGACTTGATGGTTTTATTAAATAATTTTTATTTTTAATATAATTTTTTGTGTTGTCCATATATTAGCGTGTAAATAATAAAAAGAAAATAATTTTTCAATTAATTGTCGAATATTGATTGATATTGAATAATCTTGAATTAATTTATGATAAAGTGAATTTTTTTTGAAAGATGAATATTGACGTATATTTATTTGATAATAAGGTGTATTTATTAAAGAATTGTATATATTCATGTTAAAGTAGAACGTTAACGTTAATATATATTGTGAATATCGATTTAATGGACGATCGTTGTTAAAGAAGTTGTTCAGTTCAATAAGGTAAATATGATGATATTAATTAGATATTTATTTGATTTGTTGTAGATTGTATAGATAAGATTTGTTAAAAGTGTTATTAATCATTTTAATAAAATCGATGGTGATTGTATAAATGATGATATATTTGAATTATAAAATATATAAAGTAAATATTTCGATATATTTGATGGAATTATTATTTTTGAAAAGCATATGTGTAGATTTGAATATTTATTTATTTTAATTAAATAATAAAGTTGATGATAAATAAATAAATAAATTGATGTTTTATTTGATATATATATTGAATTTGTTGATTTAATTCTTCAATTGATTTAATAAAATAATCATTAATTAATATGTTCATTAAGAAATTCAAGAGTTAATGAAAATATTTATAATTGTTTAAAATAATAAAAAAAATGTTTAATTTATTCTTAATATAATTAATAACTAATAATGGTGTTATGATATTCTATTGATGGTAATAACGATGAATAATTTTTAAATAAATATTCTAATAAATAATCATCAAGTGTTAATATTATTTTCTTGCTTTATTTTCCATAAAAAATAATTAATTATTTGTTTTATTTTGTTGACTAATTAATAAATTAATATAATAAATTAAATATTCAATATTATTTTCATTAAAATATAATTCTAATAAAATATTAAAATGATTATAATTAATTAAATATGTAATAAATAAATCAAATTGTTTATTTGTAGAATAATTATCAATAACAATAAATATATAATTAAAAAGAAAATTATTTATATGAAAAAATGTATTTTTAAGTATAAAGAAAAATTTTTCAAATAAATAATTATTTAAAATAAATGAATTTTGTTAAAGATAAATCTATTAATTGTAAATAATGATTAAATTAACGATATTTATCTGATAATATAATTAATATTTGATGACTATTATCAATTATATATCTATTTATTGTTGATGATGATTTTATTAATGAATAGATTTATTTAATATAATTATCATCATTTAATCTTGTTATTATTGATGTTTGTCTATATTTATTATTTAATATTTGTGTTACCATAAACAGTTGATATTAATCTTTGATATCGATGAGTTATTTATTCAATAATAATTTGTTAATCATATGCATTAATAAACATATATTGATATTTGTTCTAAATCAATTCTATAATGATAAGATTAGTTTATAAAAATGTATAGGTAATTGTTTAACAATATAAATTTGTTTTGTTAATGATAAATTAATTATTTGTTGTCCTTGTATATTTAATAAATGTGAACATGATATAAAATAATAACCATTATCAGATATTTAACATGTTATTGATGATCGATATTGTCTTAAATTTCTATTTAATTGATCAATGTATTCTATAATGATTAATTGATAATTGTGTAAATGGTATTATTTCTATTGATTTAAATATAATTGAATATGAAAATTGTTATGTTAATGTAGAACGTTGTTGATTAGGTAAATATCTATATGACCATGGTGGTGAACGTAAATGACGTGATGATGATGATGATGTTATTGTTGTTGTTGTTGTTGTTTGAAGATTATTATTTGATTGTATTAATATATAAGGTGATCTTGAATTTGGATTTGAACATGTTATTTGACATAGTGATGATAAATTAATTGAACCAATATTTATTCTATTATTTAATGATTCTCTTTTATCATAAATAGGTTGTATTGATGGTATTTTTGTTTGATTTGATAAATAATTTGAATAAATTATTAAATAATTAACTAATAAATCAAGAAATTTATATTGATTTAATATTTCAATTAATATATTTGTATTATGTATTGAATAAATAATAAATAATAATAATGGTGATGATAATAATGGATGTTGTTGTTAAATAATGATATATTATTGTTAAAAGATAATTTGCTTGTGATATAAATGATGATAAACAATAATAAATAGTATCACCAAGAGATATTAAATAATTTAAATAAAAATCTATTGTTCTATGTATAAATGATGAATATTGATTTGTTTATGTTATTGATGCAGGAAGATATTTTGTTGATAAATTTAATGATATTGATAGTGATGAATAAAGTGATGAATGACATAATTAAAGTATTGAAAGAAGTTTTTCAATATAAATTTATTAAAGTATATCATCAAAATGCTCATCTTCAATATCATTTTTATTTATATTTATTTCTTCATTTTTAAAACGTTTACGTTGTTGATCAATTGTTTGATTTATATTTTCCATTAATTTTCTTATTAATAATATCATTTGTCGTAGACATCTATCATATAAATTACATTGATGATCTATTGATGATGATGATGATCATTTTGAATTTGTTCTTGTTTCATTGTTATTTGTTGTTGTTGATGTTGATTGATTATTTTGTAAAGAAATTTTATTAACTGTATTGATTAATTGCCATTTATTTATAGATGATCAAGGAATTAATAAACTTGTTGAAGATGATTATGAATACGATCATAATTAATAAAAGATATTAATGGATCTATATCATTTTGTGTAAATGATAATGGCCAATATGAATAATAAAATGAGCAAACAAAATCAATTATATTACAACAAAGTTTTAAACGTATTAATGATGTTGCTTGAGAAAAATTTTGTTTAAAAAGATAAGTTAAAAATTTTAAATGACAATTTAAAGGAGCATGAAAACCATTAATTATAAGACGATCAAGAATAGATTGAAGAGTATTAAGATAAAGACTATTGACATTAGTTTATGATGATGATGACTGAATATCTTGAGATTGATTTGATTCATTGAGGAAAACAATTTAAAAAAAAGTTATTTATTATTCAATTAGAAAACAGGACTATTCATCACGTCTAAAAAAACTACTGCGATAATAGAAAAGAAAAACTTGTGCATCGCCGCAATGAACACTCCTGATAGAATTGATAATTTTTTTGCTACTTTGTTAAATACATACGGAGCATGTGTGGGACCGGGATGCAATTGGAGTCAGAGTTAGACCAGTTTACCAAGACTATGATCGGGACCAGGCCAAGACAATAAGTATGACCTTCATAGTTCTTATCTCGGACCGGTACTGACCATAGTCCGAGTAAAACTGATCTAATCCTAGTACCAATTCTGGCCCCAGTCATACTCTCTCGGTCGCACACATCTCTATGTACGCGAAACATTGAAGAGATTATTCAATGAAAATATTTTTAATTAATTTTAATCAAGTTTTTATTTTGATAAATTAAAGAAAAATGTCAATTGTTAAATCCTAGCTGATGTTGCTACTCTTTTAATTAATTTAATATATTCATCATCAGACATAAATAATCTTTGAAAATAATTAATAACAATATCAATTGTAGATTGATCAATAATATATTGTGTTGTTTGAATAGTTTTTAAACAAATGTTTATCAACTAAACTATAATCAATATTAGCTTGAAACGATATTTGTTTAATTTGTTAAGCTAAATCAATATTTTTAGTTGTATAATATAATAAATAAAATAAATGATCCGATAAATGTATTGTTACTAATGATGATTCTAATAAAAATTTAAATAATTAATCTAATGTATTAATTGAGATAATAAATAATCGTTTTAAATAAATATTAATTGGTGGTTGATTATTATAAATTGTTTCTGTTGTTTGTATATATATTTGTTTATGATAAATATATATTGAATAGTTTGTTAAAGATATAATTAAATATGAATATAATAAATGTTAAATTGTTATAATATAAATCATATGATATAAAATGATTTTGTTCAATAAAATAACATAAAATATTTTGATAAGTTTCATTTAATAAATCAATTGTTCTATATGAATAATTTCGTTTTATTTCATATTGATTTAAATCATTTATTTTTATATTTAAATAATAATAAATTGTATATTGATTTAATTGAAATAAATTTTTATTTAATAATCTTTCTATTTTTATATGATTGATTTATTCTAAATAAATCAAATATAAATTTTATATT
>CAJNOP010001950.1:0-21460 GCA_905250075.1 Rotaria sp. Silwood1 | reverse complement strand
CCTATTGTTAATTTGAGTGCGTAGCGTATTCCGAAAAACCAGTATTGCAGCTTATTAAAAGAAAAGTAATGTGATACACAGAGAAAATAAGTGTGCATACTTCGTTCCATGGCTTTTGTTGTAGAGATACTTGAAGTTTTGGATTTCCTATGACTCTCGTACACAGAAGTTGGTAATCTTTTATTGACGATTGCCCATTTCTTAATCTATTTAAAAGCTCCAAATATCTTATGTCTTCGGTTCGCATTTGCTGAGTTAATTCAACGACGCAGTTTATTTCAGACATAAGCTTCTGTGCACATAACATATCTATCTGGCGTTTTGTAACTTGCTGTGTCGATGTGCAGGCATAGTAGAGAGGCTTGTCCAAAACAGGAGAATATTGAAGGTAGTCGCTGAAGAAAATGACATTGACACCACCAAAAGGTATCTCATAATTGACGTGCTTGGCTGTTTTCACTATTCGATTGAGACGAGCTAATAGGCTAAGTCCTACCATACTTGTTTCATCGATTACCACGTACTTTACATGACACAATTGATTTTCCAATTTCGTATCACCAGGTCTAAATGTACGGGCATTTTTTCTTTTTAGTGTTTTTGCGACTTTCACCTAAAAATGAATGGATAGTCAATCCGTCAATCTCAGCTGCTGCTATAGACGTTGGCGCCAGTTTACGCAACATCTTGCCCCTCTTGGTTACTTGAAAATACTTGGTAATTGCACGAGTTAACTGAGATTTTCCAGTACCACCGCAACCAGATATGCACATTAATAACTGATTATCGATAGTATCTAAATATCAAGACTATTCAAAATTTTCAATAACAAAATCAAGAAAATATACCGGTGTGAGCATGATTTTCGCCATCTAAGTGACTAGTTATAATCATGAAAGCATATTTTTGCTGAGTATTTAGTGTAAATTGTTTGACGATATTCTGTTTTGTGGGAAATAAAACCAAATTGGTTGCAGTTACAGGTAGGACTCTCGTAGCTTTCGTTTTAATTGAGCTTGTTGGAATTTCAGCACCTACGACTTCAATCTGTGTTTCATCATCTCGTACTTCCAGAGTATCTTCACCTGAAATTAAATAGTTTCTTGTTTCGTCTCGTCGGGCTTCAATATCACGTTTCCACTCCTTAATCGTGGTCGTATGATGCTCGCGAGCTACGACAAATATGTGGACGTCGTGTACGATACCATAATTATTTTCGCCCGGACAACGTGTACGGTCAAAATCAAACTAAATGTTTTCGAAATATGACAGTAATTAACTCACCATTGAGTAGTGCAAATCTGTCTCTATTATCAATTGCTTCTAATGCATCATGAACATAGCGTTATTCTTGAGTAACTGTCAATGCAGAGTAAGCGTTTGTGGTGGTCTCTTTTACGATGGAGAGAATTTGCAAAAGTTGTTCTGGATCATCTTCGTCTGCATTTTCATCACCTTCATAGTAGTTAGGCATCAAAATAGGGTCAATGTTGTTTTCATTTTGGGCTTCTAAAAGAACTTGATAAAGGTGATCATCTCGATCGTGTTTGCATTCGTGCAAAAGCTCTATATTTTCTATAATCTTAAGCGAGTTGGAAGAGATAAATAATCTTCGAGCTTCCAATGCTTCTGACCATGTCTCATTCAGTGCACAAAGGTCCTGAACTGATCGCCATGGAACGAATAATGTTAACAATGCGCGACAATAACGTTCATGCGTTTCTTCTCGTTCGCGGCGAGGTATTTGAGGACCTATCAGGACTGGTACTACTGGAATGGAACGTTTAATTATGAGATGAGATAATGATTGCGGATGTGCGCTGTCAAATGTATGATGTTCATTCATTTTCGTTCCTTCTGTAGGTAATTGTTGGCCTTGAGAATTGGTTACATTCTTTAGTAAACGACGATCCGATTTGTCGATAACCTTCTTATGAAAATGGCTGACGAAATCATATAAACACACTGCACTAAGATCCTTTGATCGGTGCTGATAATCAAGACGAGTATTGACCAAGACATACTGATCGCCGTTGTTGGTTTTTGTGGGTTCTAATAAAAATTGTTCTTCGATTTCGTTTTTACCTTCTCCTTGTTCATCGTAGTAAGGCGTTGAAGTCTCTAGAAAACAACATGTTAAAAATCTATACAATTATTTTAAAAAGTTCTACCATCTATTCTGTCTTCAACAATTTCTTTTTCGTTAATTCGTGCTTTATTTAGTTCTGTTTGTAGATAGGTTTCGATTGAAATAAGAAAAAGATTTTTGAACGTATGTGTAGTGTAGTGGTCACCATAGTTCATCAGATATGATGCAACTTGAACACCTGAAACTTCTTGTTGTGAAGCAATCATATTGAAGCAGCACAACACTAGTTTACGCGATTTGTCAACGATATTATCTGTGGTATTAGAAGTTCGTTCCTGCTCAATAGATTTGATACCTTGTTGTGCAAGCGCAAACATATCGTGGAAGGCCAGAGTAGACATTGTTACATAATCAGTTATATAGTAGACTAATGCTTTGGCGTCGTTACCACTCCAGATGAATTTAATGTCCATATTCGATCGGCACGCACTTAAAAACCATTCATTAAAGTTATTGATCCACGGATGTGATCGACGCATAGTTATCTGACCTGTTGTAAGGTCAATATTAGAAACATTCACTAGTGCGCGTCGCATGCCCATTCGACACCTTTTTGAACTATCATTTTTGCCTTTAGAATATTTATAGCAAGTTGCAGAATGCTTGTGAATATTGCAGGTTTCGACCAATTGAACTACATCTTTGCGAAACGTTTGATCGAAGTCTTCCGATGCAGGATTTGGTGTTGGGAGACATGGTGGTATAACTTCACTTGCTGTCGATCCAATTTCTCCTAAGATGAAGTGAGAATTATAATTAAAGATCTACTAAAAGCTTCAAAGCTCACCAATTAATGTTCTACTGTCGCTTGTCGTACTTGCTCCGTCGTTGGTTTCATCTTAAAAAAGAATATTGATATTCAAAAGTACAAAAAATAGAAGTCTCATAAATATATAGTAAGAATAAGTGATCGGAATGAAATATGTTTTGCATTAATGAAAATTTTTAAAATGTTCTGAAAGCTCAAGTTCAAGGTAAGGCAGCGATGCACTATTAGGGTGTAAAATAGGGGTCTGCATTTCCATGGAAACCGTTCCCGGTAGCGCCACAATCTATACTTCCTTCTATAGGTAGTGGCGCTACCGGGAACGGTTTCCATGGAAATGCAGACTCCTAGTGTAAAACAGCATCAAGTAGGCAAATGTAACAACTTCAAATGACAGATTCGAACAATGTTAAATATATTACCTCGAAACGAATCTAAATCTTCTTTTATAATATCTTCTAAATATTTTAGTAAATTTTCACGAAAATCTTGATTTTAAATATTTTCTTTCAATTGTGCTGGAGTATATTCATGATTGAGCCAAATCAAGAGATGTAAATGGAGCGATCCTCTTCCTTAACTTTCTACAGTGCCGAAATACGCTTTTGCAGAACCAAGTACACCGCCCAGTAGTAGGCTTTTCAAAATGCTTTTTATTAAACAGTTGAAGAACTTTGCAGTTGCAACAGGGTGCGTCGCGACAATTTGAGCACGCTCGTAACTTGTACACAGGACTTCTGGCAGAACGTTATCAAGATCGAGATCGACCCCTCCAAAGTAAAGTGCCACTGGACTATGGATGTCGGCCGGATTGATTGTGAGGAAAAGGCTAGGAAGGCCAAGATAAAAACACAAAGAATGAATTTTCGTCCAAAGAGCTGATCGTGAATGAGCTGAGCCCATGACATGACCACCAATAATTTTGATATGTTTCATCAATGTACTTATTCTCTCGTCAGTGAATAAGGCGCTTTTGAGATATTAATAAGGGCTGCTGCTACATCTTCAGAACTCAATGAGTTAAGAACTTGTGCAGATTGTTGAAACCACGATCTTGTTATCATTAATTGGGCGTGGAAACATGCTGTTCGGCATTGTAAAATATTGAAGACAACGAATATAAATGAATAGTGTTCTTCAAAGCGGCGATCTGCATACGAAAGAAGATATCTGAGATGCTCACGAAAATTGATTTGAATCGGTCGAGAACCATCCTCAAGCCCACCACATTCATATGGGAATAGGGTAGGAAAGATTTCTAATAAAAGATTTGGATTAGAATATTCATTGGCCGGTTTGTTGCCACGAGGAATTATGTATACAGTGTCTTGTTTAGAGTTTTGCTCGGTGTCTTTTCCGTGTGTTTTTTCTGGCACTTGTGCTTTGATTCGTTCTAAAAGATGTTCAGCAACTTCATCAGACGACACTTTGGTACTATTGACATCTAACACAGCACTATAACATAAACAATATTAGTACCAAAATATCAACATGTCTCTTTGTCTTACCTTGAGATTATAGGTATAGCTGTTGTATTGTTAAATTCAGATGCATTGGTCAACGGATCAGGAAGGTAACTTGCTCTTTCATTTTCAGCTGCTTCTACATTAGTAGAAACTTCCATGGTTGCCCATAAACACTCCGGTACATCATCTTCAGGTAATTTGCTGATTATTAATTGATTAATTGTAACATTACGATATAGAGCATTATTCTGTCTAAGCCTTTGAAGTGCTTCGAAAACTTTCTTTTTTCGAACGGTCAAAACATTTTTTAATTGGTTTCGTTGATGAGGACGACATCCAACAAAGATTATCTTTAGAGAATCACATAGATCATCTAAATCTAGTGGTAAGGTAGTAGCTATGTTAATAACATCTTGGGGAAAACTTATGCAATTCCTTCTTAAAGCTGACTGAGCTGTACTTGTCGAATGAAAAGACGAATGTAACTTGACAATGCAACCATTGTGCCGCTAAAGAGCGATCAGTTTTTCCTCATGAATTGTTAGTCCTTGTAGTTCTTCTGGGACATCTCCAGCCCATATTTTGTTGGCAGGCGAAAATTTCGGTACTTTCCCTTTTATTAGAGACGACCAACACTCCGAACAAATGTTGCAGTGTATCGAATATCGTTTTTTTCTCTCAACAGTTTTATGCAATCCTGCTTCATAAAAAACGATACCGTTTACATAAGTAAACTCCTGTTTATTCATTGTTGATTGAGCATGCGTATCTATAATTAAAAAAATTATTTACTGTATTAGTTTACGTACTAGCGAGACTAACCTGCTGCTCTTTCTTTCTGAATCAATGCCTTGACAAGATCACCACTCATGTTAAGCTTATCATGTGACTGGAATTGGTACGTTTCCTGCATTCCCGGAATTATGTCATAAAAATCGTTGGGTACTTTCAGTAATTCAATAGACGGTATTTTACTGAACGGTATATGGTAGAAATCACGTTTGTAGCAACGAACATTACAAATACCGCAAACACCTACTTGCAGAGAACTCATCGACATATGTTGAATAAAGTTCTTTAAACAGTTTTTCTTACGTTCAATATCAATAGGTTTTGGCCATTCAAAGTCGTTACTTTCTTGTTGGTGCTTGTCGCTTTATCGAAGCCACTTTCTCTGACGAGCAGATGCACGCTGTCATTCGAGTTCATCAGATGTATAAGTAGCTTGTCTTGCGGTACTTCTTTTGCAAGCTACCACACACTGTTCTTCAGCTTCTTTTGGTGATGCAGTAGCTCGTTTATTCATACTTCGTTCGGCAGCAAGTGTTCGTTGTAGCTGGATCTCTTTCGATGTAAAAGTAGCTCTCCATGCTACAAATTTCTCACGAGTTAGCTCTCGCTGGACTTCGATTTCTTGCACTGTTAAAGCAGTTCTTCTGGCTGCACTTCTGTCTCGAGTCATAGTACGTTCATGTTCAAGTTATTCTGATGTTAAAGCAGCTCTTCTAGCTGCAATTCTTTCTCCTGCAAGGGGCCGCTCTAGTTTAGCTTGTTCTAATGTAAAGGCAGCTCTTCTGATAGCGCGTCTTTCACTTGCAAATATCCGCTATATTTCAGCTTCCTCTGGTGTAGCTTGAGCTCGGTTAAAAGCCATCCTTTGACAAGCTTGTGATCGTCTTTTGTCAATATTCATGTTCTTCGCGCTCGTGTGAGTCTCACTTGCTTGTACTATTCGTTTAGTTCGAGAAGTTGTTGCGGTTTCCTGGCTTACCATGTAATAGGTCGATGATGTTTGAAATTGTTGAATTTTATTATTCTCCATATTAAATTCAGGAATGCAAATTCGAGTTAGTACGTTATTCTTCGTTGTTGAATTAGTTGGCGTCTGTAAGTGAAAGTGTGTTTTATTTGTGTAAAAGGTTCTGTACTAAAACATTAAACTCACCGAGCGTGACACAGCGGATTTCGGTTCAGTCAGGTTACTTTGATTCTGAGACTCACTCGATGGAAGTAAAAGTGGTACGAAATTATTAGGTGTCCAATTATCAACATTACTTTTACTTGTGTCTCTTTCACTTTGAGTATGTAACCAGGATATATAAATTGTTTTAGATGAAATACTGGATTGAGCATGCTCAAACGTACTATTCATGATGTCTAGATCAGGTCGATAATCAATTCTAGGATATATAACTTGTATATTGCATTGAAGAACATTGCTCAAGGCTGCGATTTCATAAAGTTCCGAGAATGAAAAATGATGGGTGATATTTTTATCACCTCATTGAGTGGTCCAACAATATGTGCAAGACGATTGCTGTAGAGAGTTTCATTTTTTACGAGTTCTATTACATTTTGAATTAGAAAGATTGTATTAACAGAACTGAATAGTAAAGTTGGAAGTACCTATCTCTCGGTTCGCAAGATATCAAAACTGTATTATCAGTCAAACATACGATAGAGTTATAGAGACAATTGCCATCTGCAATGACGTCAATTGTAACCATATTTTGAACGCCTAAAGATGTCCGCTGAAGATATGATTTGGCTTCTTGGTCTACCTTATGAATAACTAGGTTGAAATGAGTAACGCGTGCAAATCGTATCGGTGTTAAAAGCCAGTCCATCTAAATTGCTGAGACCACATAAATCGAAACCTCTTTTGCGAAAACTTACGACCCTGATTTGTCCACAAATAGCCTTGATTCGATCATAATAGCCGTTAGCTGTGGATGCCTCGTCAAGTTCCATTAAAAGTATTTTAAATACTTTAAAATGATTTGTTTTGAGACAATTTAAGCAGCAAGGAGCTTTTGTCAATTTAGAACAAAAAGGGACACCGATAGGTGTGGATGTGGGTGTGGGCATGGGGTACGGGTGTAGGCTTGGGTGTTCATGTAGATGTCCTCGTCTCACAGCCACACGCACCCATCGCCGCACATTCACACCCGAAATGAATTCTCTTCCTCAAGGCTGGGTTTTGTCCATACGTAAATCGAGCATACATATTTTAGATGAACAGTGTAGGTACTTAAAAAAAAAATTAGATGAAGGCGTTTCCGGTATGAAACGTTGGAAACCGAAACAGTTTGTATTAGATAGGGAGACCTTGAAAGAAAACGGCAAGCTTTACTTTTCGGCTATCCAAGTTTAAAATGAAAATGAGGTTTGCTCATTTTTCTGTCAACTAAAACGCGAACAACAGATGATTGCCACTCAAAATTTGTCAGATAGTAAAATCCTCATCGAAAATAAACCCGTCAAAAATACTGGTAATGATATTGAGAACGAGGAAATTGACTTTGAACTTGAAACATTAAACTAAGATTTTCAACACTGAAAAAAAAATGGTACCATACCGAACCAAAAAAGGTATTTTAAACGAAAAAAGGGTTTCGTACATCGTACGGAACCTAAAAAGGTTTCGAATTCGTTCCAATTCTCTGAACCATTTTAGGTTCGGTACAGACCACTTCGAAAAACTTGAAAAAGTGTCCTGAGTCAATGACAATCAATTTTAGTCACCGAAAGTTTTGTACGAAACCTTTTGAGGGTTTCGTATTGTCTCCCTAAATGGTTCCGTAATCATACAAATTTTTCTGCAGCGTACCGAACCATTTAGGAAGACAATACGAAACCCTCAAAAGGTTTCGTACAAAACTTTCTGTGACTAAAATTGATTGTCATTGACTCAGGACACTTTTTCAAGTTTTTCGAAGTGGTCTGTACCGAACCTAAAATGGTTCAGAGAATTGCAACGAATTCGAAACCTTTTTAGGTTACGTACGATGTACGAAACCCTTTTTTCGTTCAAAATACCTTTTTTGGTTCGGTATGGTACCATTTTTTTTTTCAGTGAAGATATTGAAATTGCTCTGTAAGAGATCAAAATGCTAGCAAGCTTTAGTATGAATGCTAAAATGGCACTTGAATCATCTCTTTAAATGTATTCCCAGCTACAACCACTCCTCTGACATTAAAGAAAACCAAATAAAATATAAAACAGAACCAGGTTTACCGGATTAGGGCTAAGTCATTCTAAATAAACGGATGGGTACGGTTTTACCGAGTTATGCTCGCGGGAACATACCAATGGGCACGGATTTTCTGAATAATGACCATTGATAAAGAATTATATTGTTTGCATGAGTGCGGCTTTTCCAAGTACCCTTCATAGAAAATAAAGGGACATGTGTTTTCCGAATAATGTCCCTCCTCTTCAGGCATCATGGGCTCTACGTGCCGAAGAGGAGAAGCACGTATAAGATTCCCCTTAAACGTGACCATCAATCCTGCGTCTTGTATAAAGTAAGTGTACAACTATTTAAACAATACTTTAACTTCCACTGAAGTAAAATTGAACGTTAATCGACTTATAAAGTGTTTTCAGCTCTTTTGCATAACATGATGCTAACCCATTTTACCTTCGTAAATTACGATAAATGATAATTCAACAGTTTATATAGACGATTTGCTTATTGAAATATATCGTACTTGTGTGAAAAATACTTTAGATACATCATAGTCTTCTTAAACTTTTGTTCGTTTTTCAGAAAAAAATATTCAAAATAATTTTTTCCCATAGACACTGTCCAATTGATCAACGTTGTAAGCCATTTTTGGACATCATTCGAAATCTTTTTTATTTTTTTTTATAACAATTTTGTCGAGAGAAAAAAGTCGTATAGCTTATAAAATATTCAGCGCAGGATCTCTTAAAATGACTAAACGGAAGCTGATACACTGTAATATATTGCTAAAAGAGTCTCATTTTTCCACTAGAAAATAACGAGTTATAGATAGTATTTCATAGATAACTCTCGATTAGTCCATGGAAATCTAACATATTAAAAGATGATTTTGTTCAGCGTCGAAGCCGTATCTTTTGGTATATTACACGAAAAATTTCATAAAATTATTGTCATCTAAAAGAATCTTAACTTTCTATGCAGGATTTTTTAGTTTTCCTCAACTAAGACTCTTACCCTGTGATAGGTGCATTCGAGCTAACTTTCCAAGGGCTCAACGAAATGCTCTAAAAGTTTGGATTTAGCGGTTTTAGATGATGCTGAACAAAATAAGAACATAAAAACAAAAATTCAAATTTTATCGAGTACTTCAATATCTACCACGATACTCGATCATCTCACGAACTCTCTTTTAAAAGCTTGGAGCCTGCTCATGGAAGAATCAGTTTTGTTAAATACGATCTGAAAAGAATGTTGAACTCTTTAGAGGTAGACATATGGACTCACCTCCCTTTCCTCCCCACAGACCATGACAGACAAGGTCTGGAGTTTGTTTATCGTCTCTCTTTAAGTTAGGAAGTACTGATTTTGTCTTTTAAAACTCAATTACTAAGTTATCGTGTGTGTGACTATTGGTTCATGCATTCCAAGTTGAACCTGACGTTGCTTGCAAACGAAGCAAAACTGAGGTTTTGTGAATTATTCCTTTATCACAAACAAACAAAATATTACGCATTTTCGTCTAAAATGCAGTAGTATCATTCTTTACACTGCAAGAAACAGAACGCTCTTGTTGTATCTTACTCCGTTTTAAAAGTTTTCATATTGATGTTGCAGCTTTGTTTCATACACCTATTTTCAAAAATATCATTCATAGAACACATTAATCGATACATTCCCTGGAGAATTTGTTTGATTGCGGAACTTACGTACATTTTCAAAGAACATAGTCAGTATAAATTTTAAGACCAAGATGTTCCAGTTCCCCTCCTCCTCCACCCCATGACAGACACATAGCAACAGGAACAGAAGATTACTGGTGTAACCCCTCTTCTCCCACCATCTCCCCACTCCCATTACAAACAGGCCATTATTACAGACCTCAGCAATTGCGCAGAATTCAGATCTTCTACAATTTTCTAGTGCACTCATAATTATTCGAAACGAAGACTATTTTTTAGTTTAGAAATAATGCATTATGATAACAACTCGGAAGCACATACGTAAGTTCCACATTTCAGCTCCAAAGGAGCTGCGTTGACAAGCTTTTGCACTTGTTTTCTTAGCATACTTTTTCGGTTATTTGTGAAAAGAAAAATACCACAACTGCTTTTTTTCATTTGAATTTTCGTTTCCTTTTCATGAAATTAAAGAAGACCATAAAAATCTTTATTGGGCTTAACCTTGAAAATAATAAAAATGTCTACAAAAAAATTGAAAATAAAATATTGTCTCTTTATCAGGCGCAAAGCCAGATTTAACTAAAAAATAAAGAGTAAATAATCCAAAAAAGATCAGATAGAATTCGTGCCAAAAAAAATCGTAATCGTCTGAAACGATTTTTCCAGAAATTTGATGAACTATCGAATGCAGTTACCAAAGCCTACCGAAAGCAGTGGTCCCAAAGCATGTCTGCAATGAGTATTGTAGTTCAGTTCGGAGCTACCACTCTAATTAAGAACATGATCAAACTGGGAGTACACTCTAAAGCTAAGATACCAACTGAGGACAAAAATAGAACTCAACTGTTATAAAAATGAGTACTGCTCCATGAAAAGCTTTGGGATAGTACAGAACAATGAGTAATAACTGAGCGAGATGCTTCCCTTGATAGAGTGACTACTGAACAGAATCAGTCTGACAGATCTTGATACCAAGGTTGAAGTTGATAATGTAACTGATTCTATCGATTGAGAGTGTAAGTTGTGTCAGAAGCTGATTTCCCACCGAGATAGATAACAGAATGATGATTTGAATTACAACCGAAATAAAAATAACGACTAGAAAATGAATCTGAATCAAAGCAAGGATACTCACGATGATAGTGGCCGAGGCAGATGTCGAAAGTGACTCTCAAGTTTCTTTGAGGGTCAGAAAGGATACCGAGGACTGGACCTCATCCAAATGTCGATTTTTGAGGAGGAATATGTGTTTGGACAAGAAATGCTTCCAAAAGTGGTAGTAGAAACCAATATCTTCTGTCATAGGCAGAAGGGACCATTGAGCTCGTTTTTAACAGGATCGATGATATAAATCAGCGTATTATTAGTTGTGAAGCCTGTATATTTTACGTATCCTGTGCAATGGTAGAAAGAAAAAGAAAAAGAAAAAGAAAATCGTGATATTATGCACATTTTTCCAACAATCGACTAACTTTCCCTCTTTATTATTCAAGCTGTCTCATCGATAAGTGATAGAGCAAGCAAAAGAATAATAACATTTTTGTCGGAAAAAACCCAGTCTGTTTCATTAATATATGATCATGCTTTATCCAACGTATACGGTTGAATGCACGCCAGCCAAGCATTGTTTCGATATGTACATAAGCAAAAGAATAATAACATTTTTGTCGGAAAAAACCCAGTCTGTTTCATTAATATATGATCATACTTTATCCAACGTATACGGTTGAATGGACGCCAGCCAAACATTATTTCGATACACATATAAGCAAAGTATTACTTTCATTTTCTTTATTAAACAACATCGATACATTACCAAGGTATTATATTCGTTATTACAATATTCGTCAATATCGCTCTATTACAAGAAGCAGACGTAAGTCTTTTGATATTGCAGTCTCTCTCGTAAGCCCTTTTAGTCTATCGGTGTTCAGAAGACTTTTCTATCCTGAAATGATACCAGTAATTAAGTATAGTTTATGTGAGTTTTATACTGTGTCTAAATGTATGAAAAGAAGAAAATGAAACTAAATATTGGTAATTTTTGCCAGTTTTATGAAAATAGTGAAGAACCTAGTCACTTTTTCTTGTTAATGCAGACTGCTTGCAGCTATTCGTGCATTTAATGAAAAGGATAGCAATTAATATGTTATTGAAATCGATCCTGATCATTTGATAGTTATAAGAAAACCTTGGTGATTTATATCTGTGCTCTCTATGATTCAGACAGACACTGGAACTATTTCTTGTACATAGATAGCTATTCGCATGTCTTGAAAAACTGCAAAGAAAAACAGATTAGGAAAATCTGGACAATATTCTTTCCAACTCGGAACGACTGAAATGATTCGGATCTTAAAACCTTACATATTCTTATTAATATACTATTGTGATTTCACCAAGAGGTGACTTCCATGTTAAATCTTCGTATCGTAGCAGTTTTAAAAGGCATACGAAAAGCCATCTATGTTCAAGAAAACACAACGGTGTCTGTTGAAACGACAGACAAAATGGATAAAAATTGGCTAGATGTTCTAACAACTTTCCAACAGAACTGATTTTGAAAGTATATTTCTTCCACTTCTTTCATATGGTTATATCCATGCTCTGAAGAGATCTATCCATAGATGAAGCAGAGTCTTAAAATGAGATATGCCAATAGATTGTTATTTATTATTATTATTCTGATAAAAAACCAATTTGTTAATCTTGCGTATATTTGGAGAATCTCCAGCTAGCTCCTCAAACTTGCAATGTGATAATTTGAAGAAACTCATAAAAATCGATGTATAAAAATGATGCCATATCTTTTATGTCAAATGAACAGTAAACAAACTGTTTTTATAAGTACTCTCATGTAAAAGGAATGACTAAGGATTCATATTGCGCCAATTCTGCAGATTTCGCTCACGAAAGATAAGTTAAAAGGCTGAATTTTTTTGAGAATGCTACACTTATATTTCGTTAATGAGAGATTGCAATAAAATTCTCATTTTCCAGTTACAGAATCAAATTAAGGAAATCAGATATAGTTCACAATGATGCTTTGGCTCAGCTATTGCCATTGAGAATCCTCGTGCTACAGGTCTAATAGTTTTTCAAATGAAGCCGAATTTGAGATAAGGCAAAGGAGAGATCTATGAGAGTTTAAAGTTATCCTGTTTTACTTTTCTATACATTATGTATTCCCTTTAGTCCCTCTACAGCTTTTAGTCCTTTTGCTTCCTTTAGTACTTTAAGTCCCTTTAGCCCTCTTAATCCTTTTACTCCCTTTAGTGCCTTTAGTTCCTTCAGTGCTTTTAGTTCCTTTAGTCTGTTTGGCCCTTTGAGTGGGAACTGAAAGCACTAAGAGCACTAAAAGGATTAAAGGGATGAAAGGGACTAAAAGCACTGAAGGAACTAAAGGGACTAAAGGAACCAAAACGACTAAAAGGACTAAAGGGAATAAGGGGCTGAAGGGACTAAACGGACTAAGGGCACTAAAAGGACTAAAGCAACGAAAAGGACTAAAGAAAGTAAAGAGACTGAAGGGACTAAAGGCACTAAAGGGACTAAAAGAACTAAAGGGACTAAAGGTACTAAAGGGACATAACGAACAAAAGGGACTTAAGGGGCTAAAGGGACTAAAAGGACGAAAGGGACTTAAAGGACTAATGGGAGTAAAAGGACTAAAGGGACTAAAGGGACTTAAAGACTGATTATCATTTACAAAGAAGTAAAACTTGACATACAAAAATAGAACTTTTGTATAAAAAAGTAAAACAGGATAACTTTAATTTCTGGTGGACCTATGGATTGCCTAGGTATTCTATCAAAAAGCCTGCAGAATGTTTTTGTGACTCCTGAAGGGAGATCAAAGTTTGATTCACTAGACTAATGAGAAGCAGCACAAAATCTACTACAAAACATATAGCAATAAGGTTTTATTGTTACCATAATGTAACTGACTTGAGTTTCCTTTATAATTTAGCTTCCAGTCGTGGTATACCTAGATTTAGCAAAGTTTTATGTACAAACAACATAAGTGTGGAATGAATGTCTGTTTACCGAGAATCCATATAAAACAAATTTACCTAACACAAAGTACCCTATTCGATACAGTTATTACTGCTCTCCTTGAATCTAAAGCTTTCTAATTTTCATAGGAATTGACACCTGCATAAAAAGTTATCTACATAGATCGATGGAGTAGAAGCTTCTCTATCACACTGTATGTGAGTCTATGGGCTTTTTTTTATTTCAAACTGAATTCTAAAATCAAAAAAACCACACCAATTTCTTCCGAATCAAACTTTTCTCGCTTGATACTACGTAGTCTCACTAAAAACCCTTAGTCCCCCCCTAGTCCTGCAAAGTCCCCCTTAGTCCCCCCCACAAAAAGCTTAGTCCCCTGTGCAGGGGACTAAAGCCTATAGTACACAAAACCACAAGCACACCCTCACCCTCACTCGCGCGCCCACACCCGCACCATGGGTGTGGGTGTGTGTGGGTCCCAGACCCACATCCACACCCTCAGTCACCCCCCCTCCCTCACTCCTAGACTCACGTTTCAGTTTGAAATCAAGTATTATTTTTATTTGATAAATTCAGACTGAAATTAAATAGCCCATTGTATGCTGTATGTCGGGTTTTCCGAATGAATTCTATTTTTGAAGCAAATGATGAGCATACATTTTCGTATGTTTTAGCTATTGAATGGAAAAGAGCAGCTGATGAGGTTCAAGTAAAAATAATTTAAATTTACCTTGAAAAATAGATGAGCTTGAAGATTTTTCGATGTTTCACACGAATTTGGAGTTCAAATTTTGACTAGAAAATACATTTAGATTCATATTCGCCAAAATAATGAAAACGATTACATTTAAAGTCAGAGAAAATAATTAAAAATGCGTATTTTCGTACTTTGTGAATTTCTCTCTAATTGTACGATCAATGATAGACTTTTTTTTTTGTAATCGAAATGATCAGCGTAAAAGTTCTATCAAATGATGCTATTTGAAGATTAATCGGAGATCACACATGTTACGTCAGAAGAAACTCCATAGAATTACCCAAATACTTTATAAAATGTAGATCCATGAAAAGTTTAGCTGACAATAAAGATCTCACTTGACTCGACTGTTATTTTGAAGTCATGAGAAGTATCAAGTTAAAAATAATTTACATCAAGACCAATTCATTTTTGATATGACTTATCCAATATTTAAGCTGAAAAATTTGACGAACTATATATAGCAGTTCTCCTTTACTTTCAACAGTTTTTAATCATACATTTCTAAAAGAAGCCAAAAAAGTATCGCCGAAATATAGCAGAAATATGACAGTAAGAAAGTTTCTTATCAATCACGTTAGCTGTTTTCCCCATATGAATAATTAGTGACTGTCAATAATGTGTTAATTCTGCTTGCAAATAGCTCATCGATTGATGTGTGGAAATTTTCTTTATGACTGGTCTACACTTCTTTGGTCTTTTTAGAAAATTTATCATGTTCACATACATCCGTTGACTGTTCCTTTAACTATATCTGAGAGTAGTAGGTCCATAGCAGAGATCGGCGAGTCAGCCAAAACTGCGACTCGCCACTACCTTGCCATATTGACAAGGTATCTATTGCTGCCTCGCCTCGTCTCACCTACGGCCTATTATAAAAACGGTTTTTTTAAAGAAGTTCTTCGGTCAACCACAATAATCACTATGTAGCTTATGTCTTTTCATCAAGTTAAGTACATTTCATATATATAGATAAGTGCAAAATAGAAAAATACAAAATGAGATACAAATAAGTATGATAATGATTCAATGAGTTTTTGTCGAAATTCAGATCTATATTGATTAGCTAATGTTTCGACATGAGACGAAATAGTATTAGCACCAAAAAATATGTTATCGACATGAATTTTCCATACTTTGCCTCTATAGAGTAAAATAAGAGAATGAAAAAAGAATATTTAAGGATAGGTTGTGTAATACCCAAATAAATACATTCTCGAATTAAAGATCAAAGTCCTTAATCAATGACGGTAGAGTATAGTCTGATACCCATACAGAACCGATCTACAAGAAAGTTTTCTATTTTGTTACTTTTTTCTTCACTTATTTTAATCGACACTGGGCGGTTACAGTCGAAAGAAAACATATTTGTTTTAAAGGTGATGAGGACGTTGTATCAGTGTTTTGAATATCTTATTGGTGAACATTCACAAATGTACTTGTTCATTTGAGAGATGCTATTATTATTTTAAGAATATGTTGCATAGCGATGTTTACATGAGACTAGATTGTTTAACTTTGTCACCACAACACCTTAATTATCAGTAACAGCCGGAAAACCAAACCGAGATTGGCAACTGGTCGTATATTTCTTTCTATTTTCGACTATTGTTAGATTTCTATCTTTACGCATGAATCAATTATAAATCCTTCTACAGGACATTCGAGAAATATCTGATAATGTATGATCAGCATTGCGAGAATCTGAACAAGTTTCTTTTGTTATATCGACAATATGATTAGAAGAAGAACAATAGTTTACCGAGCAATAATACGTATCTAGATTAAAACTTTTATCGTAAAAATTTCTACTAGCTAACATAGCAAAGGTCACATTAGTTAAATTCACAATGGTAATTGTGTAAGGCTCCAAACAGATTGAATTAATTTAAAGTCAATTAACCAATGTTATTGACGTCGTTACATGGTAACACCAATCATGTTTCTTAATTCACTTTGAATTGAGTCAGTCTGTTCGAGATCTAAATCAAATTATTCGACAGACCAAATAGATAACTATGTTTACGTAAATATTCATATTCATTTATTGTTTTGATTAGTTTAACTTCATCACCAATAGAAATTCTTTCGGATGTGAACAATAAAATCGAGAGATAACATTAATGATTTACTATTTAATCACTAACAATTACATTTTAAGTAGCCGAGTTGACTCGGCGAGTCTTGAAATCAACTCACACTTGTTGTGGTGCAAAAAATATTGCCTCATCTCGTTTCGTGACGAGGCGGAGAAACTCGGCGAGCCTGAGACCTCTGGCCTATAGCTCTTTATTCACACATGGTATGCATGATGGTATAGTTCCTTTCAGTAGATGGTTAGCGACGTTTGCGTCGCGTTACTTGTAATTAACTAAAGCATAAACTTTTTCATATACATTAGCATCTTTTAATATTTTTGTGAACTATTTGAATACATGTATAGTATGTAATATAGAAGATGTTACAAATATTAATAATTTATCCTAAACTCATCATTATACAGAATTCATTTTTATCTAAAAATATAAGGACATCTTTGTCATCATTTCGTCAGTCTAGGGCCAAGTGAATTGACATTCAATGTCGATGAAGTTACTTGTTATTTACAGCAGTTATCTCTTTATTTTCTTTTATATTAGGGTTATTTTCTTATATAATCTTTTTCTGGTTCATTGCGCATTTATTATTCGTAATTGTCAACATAAATTATATTTATTTGTGTGCGTATACTTCCCTAATTCATTTGAAAAAATTAAACTTTTGAAATTTGTTTTTTTGTTTGATTGAAAACACAGAAACAATTCTCTAGATTGTTGTCTTTCAAAAAACCTTGTCTAATTCAATTTCTTTTGGGTGATACTTCTTAGTAATCTAAAGCACAAGAAGACATAGTTATTTTACAATTTTGTTTTCTTATCCTTTTTCTTCTTTCATATAGTTGTCTTCACTTTGAATAATGGTATCTGTTGAATCTCTGCCAGATGAATTAGTTTTACTTATCTTTGGCTACCTACATAAATTCGACATTATCTATGGATTCAATAATCTCAATCGACGTTTTCAACAAATAATCGAACGATATCTGTATGATATTGATGTCAACAACGAGTTTATTTCCTACGGACACTTTCAATTATTAATCAAACATATAGTTCCAATACAAGGTCATAAAGTACGATCACTTAGACTCGAAGGACCTGACTACGTTTTTGATCTGTTCTCACCTTGTTTTCATCACTTATCTAATTTGGAATCAGTCATCTTAAATATGTATTCTTTCCGAATAAATCAAAGTTTGAAATTGGTACTCGCAATAAATAGCTTATCTGAATTTTCGATTTGTGCATCTTACGCACAAGTATTAAAGACTATTTCAGATGCATTACCGTCACATAATTTAAAGACACTTAGAATATTAAAGACTGTGACTTTTGATGACGTTATCTGTATTTCACAAGCAATGCCCTATATTAAACATTTAACAATTGTATTAAAGTCTACAAAATCATTAATAGAAATATTTAAAATTATGTTAAATCTGGAAGAATTGAATATATCAATGGAGAGAAACTTTATTAATCTTGATTTTGAAGATGTACATCTGTTAAATATTCCAAAAACATTAAAAAAACTATATTTGCAATTTGAAATTGATTTTCAAGATGATCAACCATCTATAGAAAAGATTAAAATATTTTTATCTTTATTTCAAAATCAATTGGAATCTTTAACATTGATTGGTATCAATACGAAAAACAAATCTTCTAACTTCAACAAATTTCACAGTTTAATGAGCGATATGACGAAACTTCAAGCATTTCAATATTATATTTACACAAATAATGAACCTGATCAATACTTTTCATCGGTGGATTGTTCTTCAGACTCTAGCAAAACGTTTATTCTTCTGCCAAAACCTCAACTACTAGACGACTATGTAAAACAGAAATGTGGATTTACACTGCACTACCATCATAATTCACCTATTACACGGCAGCAGGCATTAAAATGTACTATTCTTAACATAAATACCTTTGATTATTGGCGGTCTTCAACTCCATCGACAGACAGTGTTATACAAGTGAATTTGGTTAAACTACATTTCAGTAAATTAATTGAATATCTCGTCAAGCTCTCAAAATTCTTTCCTAATCTTAAATGTCTGACATTAAGACGTTTTTATTTCCATGACGATATACATTCAACGATATTGATTGATGTTATCCGAAATTTAAAAAGACATTTTCCTGGTATTACTCAACTGAATCTACTTGATTTCGATAATCGTGATGTATTTAAAAACTATAAACAAGCATTGGATATAATTCAACAGCAGAATAATTCGTTGTATTATACAGAGGAAACTGAACATTGGAAGGACAGTACCGGGTATGGTGAAGTGGTTTATGGTGAATCGTATTTTCTATATATTTGGCTGTAAATAAAAAGCATAGTTTGAACTGTTTATGCCAGTTTCGATGAAAATCGAACTATGGTCTTTTTGAGTAGCTCTATGAACACAGTTGCAGAGATCTAAAACCTTTAGAAACAGCTAAAAGAGTGTCTAGTAAGAACTTACATCCTTTGCAAAATTGTGCACTAGAACTGTCACAGGATTGAAAGCTGTGTGTGCAAGGAACTAGCAACTGATTTTAATAAGTTGTAAATCAAAGTTAAATTACACAAATCACCTTCACTCAATTTAATTCAGAATGTGTGGATTAAGCCTCTAAAATCGGGCCAAGAATTGCTCACGCCTGCCTGACTCACGAGGGAACCTCCTTAGGTGTTACCCTCCAATTTTGATGAACTTTGGTCTATAGATACTACATTGTGTCCTAGTAAAAACCCTAAAAGGATTTGGGTTCCTAGAGCTTTCTTCAATAGTTATGAGTATTTTAATTTTGCCACCTGTAAGACATACATACGATATTTAAGATAGGGTTCATCATATCATGAGTCATACCAGTAGTCATTAAATATCTTTTTTCTATCTTTTAGGGCACATGACAGACTATCGGAAAAATTATACTTATAATATATCAAGTTGTTTTGAAGTATTAATGAAAAATACTAAGGATGACAATTATCCAATTTTTGTTGTTAAACCATAAAATCAAAAAAAATGAATTTTCAGTTCTTTGGTGATTTCTTGAGAACTTCCCTGTATTTGATTGGTACTTTCAGGCAGAAAAGATCTTAAGAGATGCATGACTTTTGTAGAAACTCACTTACTGAAACTTATTGTCATGAATAGTTGTAAAATACATTTTGCACGAAACTTTTTCTGGTTCTTTTTAAACCTTCTCTTGGCTCAGAGGATCAATGAAACACCAAAAAACTCTCAAGAGAACCATCAAAGAATTGGATTTTTTTTCTTTTTTGTTTTTATGGTTGAACCACAAAAATTGGATAATTGTGATCCTTAGTATTTTTCATTAATACTTCGAAACAACTTGATATAGTGTAAATATAAGTTTTCTGATAGTCTGTCATGGATGTGGGTGTAGGTGTAGGTGTGGGTGTGGGTGTGGGTGTGGGTGGGCGCGTGGGTGTGGATGTAGGTGTGGGTGTGGGTGGGTGTGGGCGTGGGTATGGACATGGGTGTGGGTGTAGGTGTTAGTGAATAAATAATTCATACCAATGCCCACCCACACCCACCCACCCACACCCACACCCACACCCCACACCACTGTGGGAGTTAAAACTGTTTTTCAAAAAGTTGATAGTTGAGAAAAACAGCTAAAAGTTAAAATGGTTATAACTCGGGTTATAACTATCAACCGCAGTTATAACCTTCAACCTGAGTTATAACTATCAACTTGTGAAAATTTTGAGCAGATTTGAACGAGTTAAAATAGTAATCACTTTGATTTCATTGTCATGTTCGATAGTACAAAATGAAAATATACCTATTTGCAATGTTCTTACGTTCGAAAACCAGCATTAATGAATTTATTTTCTTTGAGGTTTTCTTGTGATGTATCCATCTATAAGTTACATTTTCTCATATTTTTGCCTCATACGCGAATGCCTATTCGAGAAACGGATCGTTCATTGTGTGACTAATGATACTCTTTGAATTATGAGCAATTGAGAACACAGTTGAAAAGTTAATAGTATAGTTCTAATCTTTAGTCTCTGACATAGCGATAAAATTCGATGTAGCTTGTCACAAAATTTAGAGAACGCTATTTGTTAGTAAAATTACGTATGTTTTACTTTGACACGAAATTAATTTATTACATCATTTTCTTCTCATTCTTATAAGTTCGTCTTACTTCTGACAATGCATATATTACTATGCTTCTTTTATTGCCTTTCTCGTTGATATATCGACGAACGACGGAGAAAAGAAGTGGAAGAAAAGAAAAGAGAAGATTGAGAGAATAGAACATGCTACCATTATCTTCCTATTAGTCAAAGACAAAAAGAAATACTTGCTAAATGATTTAGGAGAATAGAGTGAATGACAGCGCGTTGACATCTAGTGTGAACATACCTTACTTAGGGGTGTGGATTTGTCTAATAGGTTTGATGTGACGAGCAACATAAAAAATTATGTTGATTAGTGAGTATAAAAGACTGATTCTGAATAAAGTTTACGATTATAAATATGGTTGAAAGTCATAACTGCGGTTGATAGTTATAACTACAG
>CAJNOP010001949.1:0-21460 GCA_905250075.1 Rotaria sp. Silwood1 | reverse complement strand
CACACACACACCCACACCCACACTCACACCCACACCCACACCCACACTCACACCCACACCTACACCCACACTCACACCCCGATTTATTCTAGAGCGCTGATTCGACCAATTTGCCATATCTACGTGAGGACGTTTTCTGAAAATAATATATAATGCTACGCAAAAATCATCCAGTGATGAGATACTTTTATTACCATAAAAATATAGCCCATCGTCGGTAGTATTTATGGTAAAAAAATCTCAGTGATATCTCTTGTTCTTCTCGAAATAATAGAGATCTACTGGAAAGTATTGCACTATAAAGTACTCCAAATGGGACCCACCCTATCATACTTGTATCGTCTATATCTCCAAAATAGCTCATCCGTTTGAGCTGAAATTTTCAGTTTCTTTCTAAGACGCTTAGACCTACCTGATGTAAAAATATCAGCCAAATCGGTGAGATCGATTGAGCAACGTTGGTCGTGGCTTACGTGAAATGCCTCTTAGTGTGACTGTCACGGTCTGTTATGGGTAATTAGTTAATTAAAATTAATTAATTAATTAATTAATTAGTTAATTAGTCAAAATGTCTGTCACGGTCTGTGGGGGCGGGGGGTGGGTCCAAATTTCTACCCATAAACACTTCAACACTCCTTTCAGATCGTGTTTCACAAAATTAGTGAGGCAAAATGTAATGTGAAAGATTATTCAAAAGTTTAGAAAAATTAGATGTGTCATTTATTTTTGTCTCAATACATAAGTAGATGATTTTTTTATCATTGGTATTTGTTACTTCTTCTTTCTTACTCTTGATGCCATATTTGATTTAATATTTTCTCTTCGGATAATACTAAGTTAAAATAGAATTATATGATCAACTATAATCGTTGATATTCTATGAATTAGATTGAATCTACAATTATGAAGTTTTGGGTTCTATAATCCATTGTCAAAAGATTTATTCTTTTTTTTTAAATATAAATTGATAAGAATAGATTTTATATATGATTATATGGGTGAAATCAGCAAAAACGGGACATTCACCCGTTGTATTGGAATACAATTCTCTGTCAGTATAGGTGTTTTGAGTGACTTGTTTTTGCATAGACTTATGTAAAATTGTCTGCTCTTTCATATGATTATTAATTACTTAATTGAGAAGTAATTAACGAATATCTCGAGAACCGAATGAGAAATAAACATGAAAACTTCACGATTGTCTCTAGGGTATGAGCTGCATATATGGTAAAATTTTCATTGAGATCGGACTTCAAAAAGTTCCTTCCAAAAAATCGACCTTTCAGAGCCCTTAGACAGACCGGAAATGAAAACGTTTGTCTTAGTATTGTTCTAGGACCTCCTACTATTAATATGAGTCCCTTGGAATCAATTTCGGAGTTTTCAGTTCGTTACCAGAGTATTTGATCGGTAGTGCAGTCATATCAGTCACGTCGCTAACGCCAAATAGATTTTATTTTTTGAACAACCTAGACATGCTCAAAATAATTTTACACTGGGATCTGGTGGCCTTAGGAGTGGTGTCTAATATAGCGTATTAAGTTTTTGGCAATTGTGCAACACTAGAAATATTTTAAAAACCAAAGTATATCAAGTGACTTTTGATGTCCTTCTTGGTATCATGTGGCTAAAGCTAGTTTTTCGTTAATAACTCCTCTGAGCAAAGCTCTACAGCGTTGTGTTTTTCACAGTATCTAGAGTAAATAGAGACTCGTACAACATTCAAAAATCCCACCCAAACCAGTTGATACTGCCGAGATATGCATACTCCAAGTTTGCGATGTCACGTCGCTAATGAATGATTTTTACCCATATCTTCTATATTAATTTTGAAAAATCGCATCAATCTTCAAGATTTAATAATACAATGATCGAAAGAATTGAAGACCAACATAAACACTTTTTTTGTACATACATAAGGTAGCAATCATAAATATCATAGAAAAAAGTTCAAAACATGTTAAACTAGCTTCTCAAAATTTTATATTTCGTTCCGAGAAAATTCTACATAATTGATAACTATAGTAATTAGTTAATTGATGCAAGAAAGCATGTCATATTTAGTGATGAATACATGTTTTACGTCATACATACGTGAAAATGATGCTAAAAACAAGTAACACTCGTCTGTGCGACTCGCTTAACCCTCGACTGAATGTTACAGATTAGTCGTTTATCGACACTTCTCTCAAACTTTGCTCATAGTCACTTGATATTTTATTGCAGAACATCAAAACAATCATCGATTATTCTGCATTTCTCTTACGCGCTATAAGTTATCTTTGAAGATTCTTTTAGTATTACTTCTCTCGATAGAGAAAACTACGATTTTTTCAGACAAAGAACTATTTCAGTTTTTGACGAAATCTCACTTCAGATTTGGATTTCACGACCCCGATTTATTTTCGTCAACCTTTATAGAAAATTTTCTGAAGTGGAAGTTTTTTTGACCCCGATGCAAATACACAAACTATTTTTTTTTCATATGACCCTCCCTACAATCGAGGGAATATATGAAGTAGTATTAAAAAGATTGTATATTCTTTTTTACATAATTCATTGGAATCATGAAATCATCGTTAGTTATTGTAAATATCACTCTTTTATTGAAACTAACGTGTTGCCATAAAAAGAAGTGAAGAAAAATGAAATTATCAATGAATATCCTTAAGATAATTATACTTGAAAAGCTCGTGATATTCTAGTAGACAATTTGAACTATTTTCATATTATTAGTCTTTTATTCTTTTTCATAAACGAGAATATTTAGAAAAAAATCTCTTCAAATACTCCTTATTTATGCCTGTATACATTCATTTGTTTAAGTTTATTTATTGACAAGTATTAAGAAAAATAAATATGCTATTAGAGTCTCTATTAATGACGGCTAGATCTATTTTTCCGTCTTCATTAAAGTCATTTGATATTGCAGAACATGGCCAATTACCTGTTGGATATATCTTTTGAGATTCTAAAGTCATATTACTAGTGCCAAATAATAACTCGACAATAGTCGATCTTTTATCCACCACAGCTATATCCATAATCATATCACGATTAAAGTCACCAGGTAATAAAGTACATGGTCCTTTATTTGTTTTATATTTTATTTGATTTTGAAAAGTTCCATTTGTATTGCCAAAAAGAACACTAATAGTATTTTCACCTTCATTGGCTACGATTAAATCCATTAAATTGTCATTATTTAAATCAATTGATATGATTGAACATGGATTAGTTCCACTTTTGTACATTATTTGAGATTCGAAGGTTCCATCTCCATTACCAAATAAGATACTAATGTTTTTTCCATCATAATTAGCTACGGCCAAATCCATTTTTTTATCATGGTTAAAATCATATGATACTATTGAGATGGGTCTTTTACCTACATCATATGTAGTCGAATTCTGGAAAGATCCATGTCCATCTCCGATGAATATGCTGAGATTATTGTCATCCTGATTGACTAAGATCAAATCTAGATTGTTATCATTATTTAAATCAGTTGATATAATAGAAGTTGGATTAATTCCAGTAGCATATGACATTGATATTTGAAATATTTTATAGGTATCACCAAGTAGTATACTAACAGTATTATCAGTATTTGTTACTGCCAAATCTAATTTATTGTCATTATTAAAATCACCTGATGCTATTGAACTTGATGTTTTCTTAAGTAGATAAGGTACTCTAGCCTGAAATGTTCCATCATCATTACCCAGTATTAACATTATGGTACCATCAGCCTCATTAATTACTGCCAAATCTGCTTTATTATCATTATTAAAATCATTTGATATCATATTCCTTGGCTTCTTACCAGTTGCATATCTAATTTGAGATTCAAATTGTCCACTATTGTTATTTATCAATATGCTAATTGTGTTTTCATCATAATTAGTTACTGCTAAATCCATTCTATAATCTTTATTAAAATCTGCTGCTATAACCGCACTTGGAGTAGCACCAGTTGCATAAGTTTGTCGTTGATGAAAACTTCCATTACCATTATTAAAGAGTACACTAACAGTATTATCTCTCCAATTAGCCACCACTAAATCTTCTTGACCATCATTATTAAAATCGCTGGCAATAATGCTATTAGGACCATTTCCAGCCTCAAAAGTTACTTGAAATCCAAAAGTACCTTCGTCATTGCCATATAATACACTGATAGTAGTACCACCATAGTTTGCTACTGCTAAATCAAGTATTGTATCATTATTAAAATCATGTGCTATTACAGAGTCTGGACTCTCGCCTACGGCATATCTTAAATAACTGCCAAAGACTCCATTACCATTTCCAAAGAATACACTAATTGTGTTTTCACCTTGATTAACTACTACGAAATCAAGATTGTTATCTTTATTGAAATCGTCAGATATTACTGAACGTGGTCCCTTGCCAGCAGGATATGTTCTTTGTAATTGAAATGATCCATCATCAGTACCAAGTAGTACACTAATAGTGTTATCATTGTAATTTGTTACGATAAGATCTAACGTATGATTGTTACTGAAGTAACCTGTTGTCACCGATCGTGGTCTTTTACCAACTGTATAAGTTGTTTGAGTTAGAAATGCTGCATTTCCATTACCATAAAGTATACTGATAGTTTTATCAATCTGATTAGTTACGGCCAGATCAATATTTTGATCATGGTCGAAATCTGCTGCTATCATAGAGAGTGGAGTGAGACCAGTAACAAGTGTTATTTGACTCGGAAATGTTCCTTGACCATTTCCATAAAATAGATCAATACTTTGATCAACTTGGTTAAGTACGGCTAGATCTACTTTATTATCATTGTTGAAGTCACCAGATAGTACATATATTGGACTTTGACCAGTTTCAGAACTCATAGACAAAGGATTAGGATCGGTACATCGATAAGCTATAAATACAACGATTAAAAATTATTAGAATAGATTATCGATACAAGATTAATATAAACGAAATAAACAACGGAGCAAGCAATAGACTTTTTAAACATGCATTCACTAAAAACAAACCAACATCGATAATGCTTACTTGAAATTTAAAGATTTTTTTTCTAACACTTATTTTTAATCAACTTATTAAAACTAGTTGATTAAATTAACTTGTTAGAATTTTTTAATATGAACTTAAAGTTCAAACGAATGAAAAATTCATAATCATACCTGGTATTTTACTGCCAAATTGTGTTCCTAATACAGAACTGATAATGATTGCTGCAATAGAAAGTATTGCTATTAAACAAAGAGGTATAACGAATCGTTTCTTTCGATACCAATAGTATCTTAAAAATAAAATAAATATAAATAAAATGTTTGTTGAAAACCAAATGAAATTTACTTAGGTTTTGGATAGAGAAGTGCACCTAAACATAAGAATATTTAAATAGAAAAAAAATGATTACAAATTTATTATTTTACCTTCGAAAGGAGGTTCAAGTAGGACATCTTCTGGTATAACTTGTTTTAAATGGATGATATACAAATCAGTTGCCGGACTCAATTGTGATTGTACTATCATGCGTGTACCAGGTAAAAGAATGATTTCTTCTTCAGTGACAAAACATGAATGATCACGTACTCGTCGACCATTAATAGCTTCGACAGAAAAAAGTGTTCGAGCACCTGTATTGCCTAAGTACATATTACTTTCGAGTACAGTCAATTCAGTTGTACACGATGAAAATGCCCACCATGTTACTATCGTACCTGGTGGAAACTCTGCACTTAAATTTTTTGTAACTCCTCGCCAGATAGTCAATGGTGGAACACAAGGTAATTTAACTAGAGCTGTCACCAATAATTTAAGATATTTGAAATATGGTCGAAGATTTTCTCGACTCTCCTTTTTAAGAGTATGATTAAGTTCGGAATAGAGACTTCGATGTGGTTCTTCCCATTCCATCGTATAGAGACGAATGGCAGCACTCTCATCTATTGTTAATTCAT
The DNA here is from genome assembly GCA_905250075.1 of Rotaria sp. Silwood1. NCBI lineage: Eukaryota > Metazoa > Rotifera > Eurotatoria > Philodinida > Philodinidae > Rotaria > Rotaria sp. Silwood1. Next base: position 15,506 of record CAJNOP010001949.1, on the reverse strand, counting down.
TAGCTGGTTCTTCTGGAGTTTCATGGAGTGCTTTTTGAACATAGAATGATAAATCATAAATAATACTACATAACGATGCACATGCTTTAGCAAGCGGCAATAAACGTTCTTGAGCATATCCAATAATGGGATCACTATCTAGTTTATCAATATTGATAGTTTTTGTCAATTTTCGATTGTGTGCTGAATGAGTTTTGTCCACCATGCGTTCATTATGTTGTTTACAATTGATATTTGTTTTATCAGCAACTTTTTCTGTCTGTGCTATTAGATCTCTATTTATGTCTTCGTAGTCGTTCAATTTATATATTGGTTCATTTTCGATTTTTGTGTCATCGAACTTGACATCTTGTCGATCATTTGATTTTGAATCTTCAAGTACGATTATTGAGTGTTGACTTTGAACGTCAATATTTTCTCGAATTATGCTGCTTTCATCGTCCGTTGATTCAATGTCTAACACAACTGCCATCAAATGACGGTGATTGTCAATATCATTTATTGTCATATTGCTTGTCTCATATGAATCTTTGCTTTGATTTGATTCAATTGATTTACACTGAAGAAATTAGAAATCTTTTATTGTTAATATAGATGAAAATTATTTCCTTTTGCACAGATAAATAATCTTTTATTATCATATATGTCTCTTCAAGATTAGTCATCTACGCATAATTTCAATCAAGAGTTGGTACATCTTTCATTTCTATCTATATGAAATAGTCTAAGAAGGCTGAGAGATAGCTCATAGGATATTCTACGTGAAAAAACTTGACTTCAAGTAAAATCTAACTTAAAAGACGTTTAGTATAGAGATTGTTATATGCCAACTTTAAATCAAATATTTAAATAGAAAAAGTTTTTTTGATTATGATTCTAGGCTATAATCCATGTAAATATAAATCAAGATAAAACGGAATTTTAATCGATTTTTTTGTGGTTAAAAATCGATTAAAATGAGACGATTTTAATCAGATTCCTTGAATTTTCATCAGATTTTAATCGCGTTAACGAAAAACTGCGTTTTTCTCGACCTTTAGCCCAGAAATCATAGCTTTTTATCGCTTTATCTGACTGCTCGTATCGACAAATAGTAGACACAACATCAAACCAACCTCTGACAGACATCGCTGAATTCGTGAGATAATAACGATCTGTGCTTACGCATTCTTTGGTTATCGTGATTAAAAAGGGTATCTTCCCGTTTCTTCGACACGTTATTAACTAGTTCTTTTCATCGACACTTTTTTTAATCCCGTTTCATCGACAAAAATTTTTTCCCTTTTCATCGACACTTTTTCTCTGTACAATATCAGCATTGTATCAAAGAAGCCTTGCTTTCGAGAAAGAAATAAACTAAACAATGATTACGTTACGAATCATTAACATAAGCGATTGTTATGATCAGTAGAGAGATCAGTAGGAAGGGAAACGTGGATTGAATTCGTGAACTTAACTATGCTTCACGATCAAGAAAGTTGAAAACAGCAGCAAACCTTTTCGAAGTGAAAAAAGTTACTTATCAAAGTCAAGAAACTCTTTAATAAACACAGCATCATGAAAAAGATTCTTTATCATTTAAATAATATTTCAATAAAATTTGTAAAGCAAATAGTAGAAAATCAAAATAATATTCTTGTACTATAATTTTATAAACTATTGAATTAGTTTTTCATTTCTGTAGTTACAACTGTTTTCTGTAAGATCATATTTTTTTCTGTCTGCACTACTTTTGAATAAAATGTCGATGAAACGGGATAAAAAAAAATAGCGTCGATGAAGAGGGAAAATTAATTAATTATTCTTAACTTGTCGATGAAATGGGACCAAACCATTAAAAAGGATTTAAAATTAAGTAATCAATTAAAATTCATTAAAACAAGAATAATCAATTATAATCGATTAAAATTGATTAAAATTCAAGGAATCTGATTAAAATCGTCTCATTTTAATCGATTTTTAATCACAAAAAAATTGATTAAAATCCCGTTTTTTCTTAATTTATTTTTACATGGGAACTGGGGCAAATTTGAGATAAAAAAAAACGAGCTTTTACGTCAGGATATAGTAAAATAAAAGCCAACGTTTTCTATAAAGATACACTATTATTCATATGCTTAAAATCTTTTGTTTTCATATCGGAAATAAAGACCCATTCAATAAAAACTTATTCATTTCATTCTCTGAAACGCAATTCTCAGGAGAATCTATTTGAACTGATATAACTGAGTCACTATTCGACTTAATCTATTCTTTTTAACACATTCGACCCGATTCGATTTTCTTAGAAAATTTTTTTGAGATATTCATTTTCATGGACAGTTAACTACTAATAAATATATTTAATGATCTTTTCGTTATCTTCTGTTGATTATTTGTCATTCTCTTCTTTATATCACTACATAATGAGTCATTTTTTTCTGACCAACTGAATAATCGCTCAAGTTACTTTTTCATATTATACGAAGCATACAAACTCGCTGATCACAAGCTCGAAGAAAAAGAAGGAACTACGTGCAATGTCGGCAGACGATGCACTGGCTGCTATGCGAAGGGACAAGCCCAACAGTGAAGAGAAGCCAGCCGTTCGGCAGCAAAGAAAGTAAAAACTTTCTGTGCTGACTCTGATAAATTTTTTTGTCTTGAGTGTTTTAATGATAAGCATTATGCTATGGAGTAAACAACTCAAATAAAGTACTAAAGGCAGCACAGTTGACTCCTTATATTTAGCCTCCTACTTAAGAAAAAAGCAAAAGAAAATGCTTTTCTATACAGTTTCTCGTTAAACTATAGCGTAACCCACCGGTGGGCTACATCAGGTCGAATGTGTTAATAGTTTGGTTATAGCTTCTAATAAAAATAATAGTCGAAAATATAGAAAATTCAACTATGTAGAGAAATGAATGCAACAACAACAACGTAATTATCTTCTTATTATGAAACAAAAAAGCGATCATTTTGTGAACTAATGTTACCAACTGTAACCATTCAATCGAGATCAACGTCTGCTCAACGATTGAGTCATTAAACATTTACAGGGTGTTGCAAAACCTTTGCGCCCTCTAGGTTTGATCGTGAGATAAAATGATTTCACTAAGTATTTTATACCAAATTGAAGCCCGTAAAAAACTGCATCTATTGATACTAAATAGTAAAGGTTATGAAGATCTTTTAATGTCGAACTTTCGAGATTTTCAGAAATTTGACATCTTTTTTCATGTAGAAAAGTAAGGTGCGAATAATTCGAAAAACGAAATAAAACGTTTTTTCTTAGATATATTAACATGATTCGATAGATCTCGACAAGCTCTACAAAATTAAATATTTCGAAAAAATACTTTAAGCTATCTTTTTGTGATAAAAGTTAAAAAAAACTACACGAAAAATCTCAAAAAATTCAATTTTATCAATAACATCAGTTTTTTTTTCATTAGTTATGTTAGCTCAGACAACATTTTGAAATATGTTCATTCGATGTCGCGTGAAAAATTGCACCGAATGAGCATATTTTGAAATGTCTGAGACAGCAAAAATAATGAATAAAACTTAATTTTATTGAAAAATCGAGTATTTTTCTTCTATATGAAAAAAGTAAAGTTTTCAAATATTTTTTTGTGATTTTCCAAGCAGTTTTTGAACTTTTTACCTGGAAAAGATGGCTCAAAATATTTTTCGAAATATTTAGTTTTGTAGAGCTTGTCGAGATCTATCGAATCATGTTAATATATCTAAGAAAAAACGTTTTATTTCGTTTTTCGAATTATTGGCACCTTACTTTTCTACATGAAAAAAGATGTCAAATTTCTGAAAATCTCGAAAGTTCGACATTAAAAGATCTTCATAACCTTTACTATTTAGTATTCATAGATGCAGTTTTTTACGGGCTTCAATTTGGTATAAAATACTTAGTGAAATCATTTTATCTCACGGTCGAACCAGGGGGCGCGCGCAAAGGTTTTGTAACACCCTATACATCATCTCATTATTATTTAAAATCGTCCTTATAATCAAATATATCGCAAAACAAAACAAGCATGATAAACATTCTTAACAATACAATGAATATGTGATTACTTTTCACAATATTCTTTTAAAACAAATGGATCGAATAATCAGTGAAAATCTTAATAAAGCAGAAAAGTCATCAATGAATAAAACAATTTATCTTATTTTTGTAACCATTAACAATTAACATAATTAAACTTAAAACAAAAATGATTCTATCAAACTAAGTAATACGTTTTATTATCATGGTGGAAACAATGAATTGTAATTGGAGTTAAAGTAAATTAAAAGTTAAAGGATAAGAAAACAGTAAAATTAATAAAACCAGTCGGTAACAGAGACTTATTGTGAAAAACTAAGGAAATAAATAAATAAAGTGAGTAGATATTTCAGTAATAATCAACAACAACGATAGATTTTGAAAATCTTACGAACATATGAAGCCTTATTTGATATCAGCGACCTATTAACAATGGATATAATTATAAAAAATGCTGATGATACTGGTACATATTGTTTCAGTCATCTTTAACTATGTAGAAAGTCTAGCAAAGACGTCACTTGCTGTACACATTGTACCAGGAACTGATGATATTTATAACAAATTAAAACTTAGGCCTAATTAGATACAAACTTCTAAGAAATTAAAAAGCTTATAATACGATTAGTCAACCATTGAACAATAATAGGATACGATCACAAAAACAATCGAAAAATCCGAGAAATATTTTCGTGAACAAGACTAAATTCGCAATTTTTCATAAATCATTAGTTTATTTATTTACAGAAAGAACAAATAAATAAAACCTCAGTATCTTTCAAGATTATCATTAGAGATAACCGAAGAAAATATTGCAGAAAGAATTCAATATGAACTAACTTAACGGGACTCCCCCCTTTCCCGACCTAAAAAAAAACTTTTTTTTCGATTTTCATTTCTAAAGATGTATCGAAGTGTCCTCTATCAAGTGTCGTAAGAATTATAACTATGTCAAGCCGTATAAGCACTGAAAAAGCTTAGTTTCGAGAACCCCTATCTTGAAAAAAAAAAACGTATATTTTTTTAGATGGCAATTTTGTAAGTTGATATTGTTTGTTAATCGTATAAATATTTCTTTATATGCGCATTTGATGCTCAATAAAAGATAACCTGTCATAATTCGGAATGAGCAAAAAAGAAAAAACATACATGCAAAATACTTTGTTTTGCGTTTTTCTCAAAATCTTTTTTTTAACAAAAGAAACGAAGTTTCCCTCCCCCCCCCCCCTCCTTTTCTTCTATACGGTATGTCCGATCGGGCTCAAATTTTTGTTTATGAGTACTTTAATCAAATTGTGGTGCGTGTTTTTTGTTTTTTCGTAAAAATGTTGTTCCTACGAAATTTCGCATCCCTTTAAAAATTAGTATTATTAAAAAAAATGTTTTTTGATGGTGCTTCGAGTATTTTGTTTCTCCTGAGCTCTAGGAACGATATTTTTAAAAGAAAACAAAAAACACGCACCCCAATTTGATCCTAGTTGTCACAGAAAAAATTTCAGCTCGAAAAAATGAAGTATAGAGATTTGCGGGGAGGGGGGTGGGAACTTTGAGCCATTTTTAGCCTTTGTGACCCCGATATCTTCCCGAAGGAAGCATCCGCGAATTTTGAGCCTATGACAACTTTTACTCTACTCATCGAGATCTATCTGGCCTGAAAATTTCATAACTTTTCAATGAGCCGTTCTCGAGAAACCCCGGATAGTGGGGGGGGGGGGGCGGGTCCCCTTAAAATAGCGTTAGCAATACTCTATATTTCGAAGTATGACTATACTACGAAGGAAGTATAGAGAAAATGAACGAAATGATTGAAGTACGACCATTATTTAGAATTTAAAATATTTTCATCATCTCAGACTTATATAGGTGATATTATTCAGCATGTTAGTCTGCACTTTTTTCATTCAGAAAATATCGCAATTAATGAAGAATATATCTAGATTAAGATATTTCCTCCATTATATTTCTCTCAAACTCTAACAACAATATGAAATATTAGTATCAAGACTTACTAAAACTAGAACTTTTATTATTTCCCAATTAAAAACAATGAGTAAAAAATAATTGTATTATACCATCAAGATCATTAATATCTTAGGTCATCATCGTTTAAAAAAAGAAATAATTTTATGCTATCTTATTTTAATAATAACAGCGTTACTACCAATTATTTTAAAGTGAATCAATATGATACTTTCATGCATATATTATTATATGTTGAAGAAATATTCAATCTTTTTAGTAAAATCATCACACTAGACTAATCTTATAAATAGTGATATACATGTTCCAATGATTTCCGGATAGCAGATATTTATTTGAAGGACTATTTACAATTTATGGATCAACTGATCAACATTAAATATATAATAAATCAATGAAAATTAAATACCAGGTGGTTCATAACTAAGGAAACGAAACAAAAACAAATTGAATATCTCTATAACGACTTGACTAAAGAAGCTCATTCTTATACCAAGACTAGAGACCTATTCATACGTACGAGGTTAATGAGAACCTTTGTTAAGTATGATTAGTGAGCTCAATAAAAACTTTCACCTATTCACAAATAGAAAAAATAGAATGTATAGGGTACCTCAAATGTCAATTTCCTGAATATCTCGATTACGGTTCGGGTGAATGAGTTGATATTTTGACTAAAAATAGAGACATGTTCATACTCGAAATTCATCCGAACAAGGTTAGTGTCAATCTTTGTTAAGTATATTTATTTCTTTTCTAATCTGTGAAAAAGTTAAATTTTTTGTTCAGATCAATAGTGATACTTACAAACGTTCTCATTAACCTTGTCTGTATGAATAGGTCTCTAGCCTTGCTATCAAAATGAGCTTCTTTGGTCAAGTCATTATAGATATTCAATTTTTTTTTGTTCCCTTTCCTTACTTATGGGCCACCCGATATATTTGAAACACTTCAGTATTTTGTAAGGTACTAATATCTAATGATAAGAGACATAATCATTTAATGTATTCAACAATTCATACAGTCACAATAATTATTCACATTATAAAAAAAAAGTATCGTCAATTTATATTTAATATTGAATCTCTAGATTTTAATTGTATACACTCAATAAATTTCAACATGTATCATTGAATACTTATCAATAATGATAAAAAAAAACAACAACTAAATTCTTACTATCAACAAAATTTATTCATTTACAAATTGATTACAATTAAATATATGATTATTAATTCGGCACATTCTTCAGTGTATAAAATTGATAGGAAACATGAATATATTCAGTTTATGGAAGAGATTAGTGAATTAATCTTTCATATGTGTCGATATACATCTTCTAGGAGAGAAAAGAAACGTTAGTAGTGACTCATCTTCATCCTGTCTTTGATCCTTTTTTTTTCATTCTAATTTTTCTATTGTTATTGTTGTCTCTTCTCTCTCTTTCTTATATATTGTGATATTTATATACACGAATGCATGATAATTAAAGGACATGTACTATAATAAAAATAAATGAACTGAATTTATTTTAGCAATAATCTACCGTTAAAATTCAATAAGATTTTGTAGAAATTACATAAGTTAATCGTTTCTCGAAATAATCGAATGAATATATAACCAAAAAAAAATGAGATAGATGTTTCTCTCAGAAATAAAGTACTTTTTTTAATATTAGCATTTCAAGAAAGTTTTTTTTTTTTATCAGAATTCCTATTTTTACTTTAGTAAACTCTAGAAAATTTTCTCAATAAAATTAGTTGAATATCCTATCTGTTAATTAATTATTAATCATATATATGAAATAAACATACCCGTTCAACTTTAAATGTATGATGAGTAGCCACGGTATTGTAGCTAACCGTATCTTCATCACTTTCTTCTTGTTTAGTATCAACAAATTCAATACTTGTGGAACTATAGTTATCACTATTCATTTGTTTACTCAATGATTTATCAACAGACATCGCACATTAAAATGTATACACATAAATCTTTTTTTTTCCTTTTCTATTGTGATATAAAGGTTTTTACACTTTTATGCTTGAATGATTCAACACAAAAAATGTGTATTACGAATGCATAAATCTTCCATTCTATCACATCAACTGAAAATATGTATTGTTTCGAAGCTCGCCTTTCATTTAACTAGCAATTATCTTTAATCTTCATGATTAATGACACTAATTGTATATGGAGAAAGGCACAGAAAGAATAAATATTTCAAGGATGTTCAGTAGGTCTTCATGAAATGAAAGCATACAAATGTGAGAATGTATGGTTATATTTTCATATTTGTTAAACAATAAATAAAGGGTATATCAAATAACAACTGAAAATGCTTATTGTTCTATATTGTTTTATCTTAACTATCGTCAAATTCAGAATTAACTATCATCTAGTACGAAAGGTGTCATTGAGTATATGGATTTTTTTTAATATTCTAATATAATCGGAGTCTTATATAGAAAAATGAAAATAGTCATCGATATAAGAAATTTTAACTATTGAAAATCGCGTAAAATTTTTCTCAATTGAATATGATTTATGTATTGTTGTTTAATACTCAAAGAATTTTTCATTAAGTAAACAGTAATTTTATAGTACAGACTAATTTCTATAATTGAATGAACTGATAATATTACAAAGGTGCATATTCAAGTTTCAAGAAAAAATTTAAAAAAAAACGTTTCCATCAAGAACCTTTATAATTTTATTTCCTTTCTCTCTCTCTCTCTTATCTTTTTACAATACATATGTATACAACTATCGATGTAATACATATTCAATATATGAAGAAAGAAAAACAAAATAATTGAGGGTGATAATGATCCTGTCGAAATAATACACCAATAAATATACTGAAATGTACAGAAGAGAAAATAACATTATTTTAGGAGTATAGGACTTTTATTTCAAATAGAGTATATAAATGAATTTTAGACTAAACGAAAGCTCTCCAAACAAATGATGTTTCTCGATACTAATCTTTGACAAATTTTTGTTTGATATAAAACTCAATGATAACAACGAATATGATAATTGTTATAAACAATAAATAAAAATACTTGTTCGAAATCACAATTAATCAATATCCTTCTATCAAAAAAGATTAGATTTCTTCAAAATATAAGAAACACTACAAAACTATGAAGGTGCATCAATCATATAAAATCTTAGAATTGCACTTGTCAATAAAACTCAATTCCAACTGCCTAGCATTCAATCATTAATAATTGCATAGTCATTTCTTCAAAAAAAAGTCGAAGTTTAGCATTTAGAAACTGAATAAATCATTAAGAAAACACTTAACAGTTCATGATCTCTTATGAAATATGAATTACTACATAATATAATCAAGATAGACATGTCCTAGTTCATGTCTATTAGAAAAAATACGACACTAATAAGTGTGATAGAGAAACATTGAGGAATTGAAGTACTTTAACATTCGTTTGGTATGTTCTAGGTCGAATCTTACTTTTGTCTTTTTTCTCAAATTATATTTTTCTGCAATCATACCTCGAATATGATGTATTCAAGAATAAAAATATTTGTTAAAAAGAAAAAAGAGTTAATGAACTATTAGTAGATAATTTTATGCTACTAGTTCACATGGTTTACATTAAGTAATTGATCGTGATATCAATCTTTGTTGGTCAGAAAAATTTCAATCAAATGACAAGTGACAGGTTGGAATGTTATGTTCATGTTTGAAAAACTTATTTAGCTGCAATTCATAAGTCAATTAGGAGACGCTGATTATCTCTTGTTTATCATTGAATGAAATGAATAAAGCTATTTTAAATTTATGTAAGTATGGTTGTCTTCAAAAATACTTCACATCAATTTAAGTGATTTTCTCTGCGATCAACGTCATAAAAATAGATTCAGCATCAAAATAAAGTATACGATAATGAAACTCTTTTGAAGATTTAGAACCATTTTATATTTCTCTTGATCCTATAAATTACTCATAATTGTGAATAGTTTATTTATCAATCAATAAAATCATGAGTGGTTTTAGAATATCCATCTTCTTCTGTTAGAGAGAAAGAAACTATAATAGAACATGCATTATTAAATGACACTAAAAAAAGGTTTCAAGAACATTTTTATGTGAACTCAATCAACATATAGTATTGAACTCTATTGACTTTCCGATAGTATGTACCACATTTTATTTCTGTCTGTAAAATGCATTTATTTATACACATACTAAGACACATTTCATTAGATTTTGTGAGTCAAAACGTATGACAATATGAATAATATAGCATATAGCTATTCGAAAAATCATCTTGGACACAACTTGTTGATTTGATATATTTTATATATATTTTCAGTGAAATAGTATCACTGAAAAAGTCGGCAGTCAACTATGTGTATTCGAAAGGATAGTCAATGGAATATTTCTACTTCATTCTAGTAATGTCCATTTCAGAGATAAATGGCCGTGAATATTTTTGATAGGAATGAGATAGAGACTTGTGATTTTTACCGTTGGAAAGAACAGATGAAAATGCATCGAACCATATATAGAAACATTTTTCTAACGACTTTCCTGGAGGTTTTAAGTAAAACGATTTTAGAGAATTGCGTTTTTCTTCAACGTTAAAAAAGTAATTTTTCTATCGAAATACGACAAAAAACCTTCATTTTTCGACTATTGTACTCCAATAGCTAGAATAACTTATTGGTAGGAGTTAGGACTAGAACCTTTCCATAATTTTTTGTAGCTCTTCATTGGCCGGTTCAAGTACACTCCTGAAAATCAATAAATTAATATCGCAATCATGAGAGGCATCCTGTTTTTATTGAACTTTTATGTTAACCTTCAAGAAAGTCGTTAGAAAAATGTTTCTATATATGGTTCGATGCATTTTCATCTGTTCTTTCCAACGGTGAAAAGCACAAGTCTCTATCTCATTCCTATCAAAAATTATTTGAAAAATACCCACGGCCATTTATCTCTGAAATAGACATTAGGATCTTAGTGTAAATTTTCCTTTCATACGGATAATCATTATTATATGGGATCTGAGTCAAAATATCGATAGAGGCTGCTCTATAACATCCACAACGATCTCTAAAGACCAAGATCAAGATCAAACAAAAACTCACATAAGCTGTTCACCTATATGAACAACTGATTAGTACTCATTCTTCATCTCACTGATGTGTCTATCATTATATTAGATTTTATTCGATGATGAGTGATCATGAATTTAATAAACAACAATCTATTTCATTGAGTTCTATTTTAGTTTATCAAATAGAGAGAAGTTAAATTGTGTCAGTGAGTAGTGATAGAGGTTCAGTTGATAATTACCAAAGAATAAAATTAGATATAGTACTATCATAGTATTGTATATATTCTAGAGAGACTTGGAACAAATGACATAAGATAATTAAAGAATAACTACAAAATCAATATGTATAACATAGTATATTTTAATTCAGATGAGAAAACTATTTAGAATATCAATACTCAACGCTCTTGTCGTTTTGCGAATGAATTTGAAGTAGCTGGTATATATTGAAATGTGTCTCGATAAATTGAGCATTGAGATAAGAACAATATAAGAGCATTGAGAATCTAATGAAAAATAAAACAGCAATAATAGTGCAATAAAACTTCTTAAGATGAAAGTAGAAATTATAAATTGTTATCTATATTCATTCTTTTCTCAACAATCGACAATAAATAGAGCAAGAACAATATCGACAACAACAGTTAAACAAGTAGTTAAGTAAAAAATGCGTGTTTTGTCTCCATTACGAGTTTCTGGAGAAACACAACAAGAAATTAAAAATGTTGCACTATCAGATTCATCTAATTCAATCCCTGAAACACCAAGTAAGTTCTATTAAATTACACACATGATGAAGAAGATTGCATATTTATTTCTCTTTTTTAACATAGAATACTAATCTTGTAATTCTGTTTAACTATTTATTATTTTCTAATAGTTTTTGTGCACTTTTTGCATAGTTAACAATCATCTGAACGATTATTGAGATTAATTTTGTTTTTATATTTTTAAGAATTATACTTGAATTCATAACTACATTTTTATTAGAAGTATTTAGCAGAGATGAAAAGAAAGTTTCTTAAGTGCATTTTTATGATCGACCAAATATCTGTTTCTCCTTATATCGATATATAGTTATAGAACTCACTATAAATATTATATAAGTGGTTATAAAACAAAGATATTGATTTTTTTAAATTACGAACTTCTGTTGAGAAAGAAGAAAAAAAACGTGCAAAAACTTAAGGACCAGTTTATGCAATGCAAAGTAAATCTATTATTCATTTCAATATATAAGAATGGTGAATATTTTTTGAATAGTTTTCGATAGAAACTAGATAGAGATTTGCAGTTTTCATCATTTAAAAGAGGCAGTGAAAACTACATTGAATTACCAATATGAAATTTTTCTGGTAACGTTTTTGGGAGTCTACCATTAAGGGTTTTAGAAAACTGAAGCATTTGAATAGGTTTAAAAGATGGATTTTGTCAGAAAAAATTCAAATTTTTTCTTTCAAAAATATGTCAGAGATATTTAGGAAAATCTTCATAACACGTGATGAGATAAATCTTTTAGCATCCGATTTACAGAGATTATTGAGCTTTCGTTAATGACCCTCATGCGCTACTAAAAACTAAGATTTTAAAAGTGTTACATTACGCAATGTTTTGTTGCCGGAAAAATCATCAGAGGACCATGAAAAAAGCGTGTCAGAGAAATCTGGTATTGGTTATTCGTTGTAGTTTCACCGTTCCTTTTAAATGGTGAAAACCGCAGATCTCTATTTAATTTCCATCAAAAATACTCACCCTTCTTTTATTTTGAAATGGATAATAGTTCAATCAAGCTACGAATGTTTCGATCTATTTATCATATGCTGTAGATGCAACAATCACTTCACTTCATGTCAAATCATTTTCAATAATATTAAGTATTCTATATATTATATCGATTTTTTACTAAAATCTTACATAATGAATATTATAATTCGATATCATTTTAAAAATTTTGTGTTTTATGAATGATTCTATCAATCGAACTAAAATTTTTCATATATGTACAAGAGTTTCATTAGAAATAATAGAATCACTCAACAGACTGTAAAGATTATGTATTCCGGCATAAGTCTTCTTCTAAGTCCATTTGACTCACAGTCTTCTTTCGCTGCGTATTTATCTGTTTTGATGAATTATTCGATGCATTCTTTCAAAATAGTCGACGCTAAAAACTACCCTCTTATTAGTTTGAGCTGATTATGGCTAGATTTTTTGCTGACAGTGTTTTTTATTTATGTGATTGGATTTCGTTCGTTTTACATAGGTAGATTTAGTAGTTGAAATAATCGAATTACTTTTGATATGTCGTGAGTCATATATTATAAACTAAAAAACTTACAATCTAATAGAGTTTATGAGGAGTCGCTACGATCATAAATTCAAAAAAAGTATTTATTCACTAAGTAATAAATGAAAACGCAAGGCTTTATTATTCTTCAGTTCTTTTTATAGTAGAGGATGTGGATGTGTTTACAGAGAAGAGCCGTACGAATTCAAAATGGACAGTGTCATTTACCCCGTATTGTACATGACTGAAAAGTATGAAATTCAACTTTTTTTCACTGAATACAGTACAATACATTAGAATGCAAGTTCTACGAATTCTAATTGTTTCAACCAATTTATGAAGATACATAATAGTACATTACGATCAGGGCTGCCAAACCTCCTGGTTTTGAAGCTTTTCACCTAGTCAAAAATCTCCGGGTACCAGGAGCTGGTTTTTGGGATTTTCTCCTGGTTTCTTCTGATTTCTAAGTTTTCTTCTCGCCTTGACTTTTAGCGACAGTTTGAATCACCAAAATAAGATAAGAAAACGAAAAAAAGAAGAGAAGAAGACAAGCATCACACTATTTGATGAATGTAGCAACTAGTGAGAAAATATGTTAATTCTGTTGATATATATAAAACTAAAATTATCAATTAACTCTCACAAAGGGTGCCCTAGTGAAGGTACTCATAGGCGAGTACTCAAAAAGTACTCACGCTAGAAAATGTCACGAGTACTCACGCATTTTGAGTACTCATCAGTAGTACTCCTGCTAGAATCTGAGTATCTGAGTACGACAGTCGAGTACTCGCTGTGTAATATTGAGTGTTTTGTGAGTACTACTATCTAGTATCTGTGTGCTCTGCTGACCTATGTAAGATGCTTATAAGCATATTTTTGGTTAGTACCGTTGTACTACATTAATTTTTATTTAATATTAAAATACTACCAACAAACAGAGGACATAATGAAAGGTTGAGAAAAATGATCAACATGAGAACGACAAATTTGATATCAGTTTCATATATTTTAACGTAAAGATTACAGACATAGAAATCTTTATTAGGAGCGAAGAAATTTAAATATTTTCTGTATTTACATATCATAAAAATACAATTTTATTTATTCTTTTCATTTTTCTTTCGAAAAATAAATAAAAACGTACTTTCATTATATAAAATAAAGAAAAAAGAAATATTTAATTATCTTCTCTAACAATAAAAATTTCTTTGTCTATATCCTAGAGAATGAGAGTACAATAAGACATAAATTAAGGACAGTAAAGTACACTGAAGCAGAAAAATAATAAATTAATCAACGACGATGAGAAACGTGACAATAAATGAACGTACAGTATTGCTTATTACACTAGAAAACTAAACAGACATTTTTAAATCCATCGCTATTTACAATTATCAGGAAATTTACAAAAAAATAAATACAAAATAAAATTATTTGTCTATAGTTTATTAACACATCTTCTTATTTTAAAATCGCGATCGATTTGTCACACAATTTGCGAACTGCCTTGTGTTCCATGATATTCTACAATCAATCTAAAAAAATTGCATTTTAATGAAAGAATTTTGGCCTAAGCTTAGGAAATAAAATAAAAACGAATATACATTAATATATTTAGAAAAAACTTAATCTTTCCGAAGAATTGAACAAATGAAAATGAAAAATCATTATTCTTTTCTATCTTAAAGTCACCATTTGTTTCATCCGTACAAATGATTCATCCAAAAAAAATAGAGTATAAAATAAATAATTTATTCAATTGCTTTTCTCTATTTTTCATTTTATTACATTAGTTTTTTTTATTATATAGCTCCAATTTATTTTTTTATATGCTAATGCATAAGTGTTTTGCTAAATATTCTGCGAAACAACTAGCATGAGTACGACTTTGAGTACTCATCTGTCTGCCTATGAGTAAATTTTTGAAAATACACTCGTACGAGTACTCATTAGAGTACACGGAGAGTAAAAATATACATAAAATTCCTCGAGTACTCGCGTGAGTAATATGAGTACTCACGCTGGAAAGTCGTACTCGCTTGATGAGTATTTTCACTAGGGGGGTGTGGGTGTGGGTGTGGGTGTGGGTGGGGTGTGG
>CAJNOP010001948.1:0-15141 GCA_905250075.1 Rotaria sp. Silwood1 | reverse complement strand
CCCACACCCACACCCACACCCACACCCACACCCACACCCACACCCACCCTGGTCATTTGTAGCAAAAAAGTGATCATTTGTGCCATGTTACCAACAATTCCCGTTTCTAGACCCTATCCTTACAGTCTAGGGAACTACAAAAATGCAGTATGTCATCAGCAACAAGCCAGCAGCACGAACTTTTTTCAAGGTATTCATAGTTTCTTGGGACTTACAGTGAAGTGCTCGATATGGGTCAAGTTTTTGGTGACCCTATCCGACCCGACCCGAGTTTAACACATTTTTCCGTCACCTGACCCAACCCGACCAGACCCGAGGTTTGACCCGATCCGAATCGGACACTAGCATGCATCGACATATATATATTCTTGTTTTGTTTCTATTTAATTCTCTTTATATCACTATTAACAGGTAGTGTATTCATTACGCACTGTTGCGTTATATCAATGAAGAGAAAACAGTGAAATAGAACAAAAGAATATATAATGCCTACCTCCTTATTCCATCAAGCTTTTTCACACACCGTGATAGAGCTTTTAAATGAAAAAACATTTAAAATGACTTCTGTGCTTACACAATATTGAAATTAACGACCCAACCTCACACGACCTGAGCTTACACAACTTTTGCGTGACCTGACGCGAACCGGCTTGACCCAAGGTTAGAAAGTTTTTTATGACCCAACACGAGTCGAACACTGCTATATGATGTACATATTCCCGACTCGAAAGTAGTTTGACAGTTGGAGAGGTTTCCTCATCAGAATAATTCAATATTTTCTATAAAGTACTATGATGCTTGTATTTTAATGATAAGAAGAGTGAAAAAGCTCTAATTCTCATGTATAATAGATCGACATATATATAGCAGAGATGTTGGTGACTGACTTTTTTTTGACCCAACCCGCAAACCCGACCCGTTGAGGGTCGAACCCGACCCGCTTGACGGGTTGAACGATTTTTTTTTGAGCGGGCGGGTTAGTCTACGGGTTGAAGGATTATCAACCCGTCCCGGGCTGCCCGCGGGTTAACCCGCGGGTTAATGTAACTTTAATCAGTATAATATTTGCAAAAAAATTCATTAGTTTTTTTTAATTGGTTCTTTTTTTAGTATGTTTTGAAACTAAAATTTTTATCACTAGGATATTATCTTTTATTCCTGAGCATATACATAAGTATTACAAAATTTCAAGTTAAGTTCAAGAAAATAAATAGTCAAGTGAAAGTAACAGCATATGTTCACGTATACAATGTAAAAAGAAGCGGACGGGAAAAATGTGAAGAAACGAAAAAAATTGATCGATATTATTATTTCTGTAAACAAGCTTAGAAAGAGCAGCGCATTTATATGTGTATATGCTTCAAAACAATTAGGTAAATGAATAGAACGAAGATATAGTGAAAACAAGTAATAGAAAAAATTTAGATATTGAAGAACGAAAGAAATAGTGAGAGCAGCTGAATCAGCGGAGAAAAGAAGAAATGAAACGAATAGTGAACGTAAATCTATGTAAAAAAAAAGAATAAGAAGACGAAAGGAAAATTCGTCAACGGGTTGAAACGGGTTGAACCCGCGAGTTCACATAAAAATATAACCCGACCGGGCAAACCCGTAAATCCTGAAAATACCTAACCCGTTAACCCGTAACCCGTCAGAGGTCTAACCCGCCCGCGGGTTTACGGGTCGGGTCACGGGTCGGGCGGGTTGATGCAAAACGGGTTAACCCGTCGACATCTCTGATATATAGTATATACATACTGTAAATAACAGCCCTCTCTATCGAAAATAAGTGAAGAAAAATATTATTGATTGAGCGGATGAAAACTTAATTAGTATACTTCTTTATTATTAAAATCACTGTATTATTCAGAAACTTGAAAATTGAGTATCTTAGGACAGAAAGATCATGGACTCGAATTCTTTTGAACTTATTCTAGTCGAGAAGAGCTCTTCATACGTCCAAAATATGAGGTCAAAAGCGGTAAATCACTTCGAACGGTTCCCTCATGAAAAAGTCAGATCAAACCGAATCAGCGGATCTACCAGTCTGATCGATCTATCGATGACCGGCCGATCTATCACTAATATCTAGACTATCGTAACGAATGCTCTACTAGCGACCAGCGGGTCCAAAATTCGTACTAACACTAGAGTGATTGGTTGTCGACACCGGTTCCATTTCTCGATAGTATTTTTGATGTAGTAAATTTTCGACATAGTTTCATTACACAACCTCTATTAGATGCTATTGAGACCGACAGAAATTTCGAATAATTTATATACCGAAAACAGGAAAGTTAATAAGATAGACCAGTCTACCGGCGATCGGAAGGCAGAGTGACCGATCTAAAATCCGGATCGAATCAGTTGGTATAATCGATAACAGTTCCATCTCGGACTACATCTATTCGAAATATAAACACTGTTCCTAAACAGAGCAGTTAGTGCCAAATATTTCTAAAACCATTTAATATCGCTACCTGAAGTTGAGACTTTTGGTATACTTATGGAATACAAAATGTTTCTTATCTAATGTAAAGTATCTATTTCCACGTTGAGCTTTATATAATATGTAATAACTGACATATTAATCGATCTTCGAACGCTTCGAGTAGTCTAAATAAGTTCGATGCTCCTAATGAGAACATCTAATAGAAAATACATAAAAATACAATATTTTCAGCGTCTGGATTGTTTTCACCAAGTGCACTTAAAAACTTCATTATAGTTTCGTCGCAAACAATGTTTCTCAGATTATAAACTACGAACCAGAGCCGGATATGAGTTAGTTTTTTTTGATCCGACCCAACCTAGGCTCAAAGTTACTTTTTAGTGAATTAAAGTGATTTTTTTCAAGTATTGAGCAGGGTTTTGGTGAGTCTATACGAGCTCTCTCAAAATTAAAAAGAACGAAGTCAATATTCATCCAAGATTTCTGTTTGCCTTATGTGAAGTTCGACATTTGTCAGCTTACAGTCATTCGATCTGACCAGGTTCGAGGTGAACTCTGCTACTAAATGGCAATGATTTACAAAAGCGCTATCTCCTTTAAGTTCAATGGCTGATATTTTAAAATAGATATTATTCTGACTAAGGGATGAATTCTTAAAACTAGATTTGATTTGTACCTAGTTCCGTTCAGCTTCGAAACCGTCTAGGTTAAATACGAATGTAAAAAATTCTTCATCCACACAAAATGAAACGGAACGAAACAAAAGAGTGTCAGTTTATATATCAATAACGGGAAAAAAAGGATAATACTCAGACAATTGTTTATAGTGCCATAGAAAAGAACAAAAACTGTCAGTTAGAAGAAACAACTCAGATCAAATAATAAGAGAATAAGAAGCAATATGACCATGAGACACGTTTTTGAGACTACAAAGAAAGGCCATCGAAGAAAAGGAATATATAAGTAATAAAAATATAGATCAGTTTGATTCCACTAGGATTATGTCATACCTAAATTAGAAGAGACGAATCACAGAGATGCAGTGTTATCCAACCTAAATACAGTTTAATTCAAGTATTAAGAATATTTTATATGTTGCTCTTGAAATGCTAACATATAGCTCAGTTCCTTCGTTTAAGGAAGACACGTGGTGTGACAGTAGAATAAGTAATCAAACAATGAACAAACCAACTGAAAATGAAGAGCAAATCAATGTTGCTTTACCAATGAAATTATTTGATGGAACTAAATCTTCGATAAATGACTTAACACAAACATCAAGTTCCTATTTATGGCTAAGCAGAATTAAAGAAATATTTCTTGTTATGGGAGCGAACAAGAGTGACCCATTTACTCGTTATCAGAGAGAAATAGCTCGGTTAGATATGGTGGATGTATGTGACAGATATATTCAAAGTATAAAGCCAATCTTATCCAATATTGAAGAGACGGTAAGGTGACATTATACTCCTTCTTATATAGTTAAAAAGATTTATTCACTCTTTTTTTTTCAAGCTCAAAACTACAGAACAAAAGCAAGCGGATCGAAAGAAACTTCAAAGATGGAATGTACAAAAACTGTATGCTGCAACGTTCAAAATGTCATTTTGTAAAGACATCAGTGCAGATCCATTGATTAAACGGAGAGATGAGAAGGTGTCAGAATTCTTAACAAATCCAACTGACAAAAAAGTCAACAAGGTAATTAGTGGCTTCACGGAGACGTTAGAGAAAGAGAGGATTATTTCCGAATATCAAGAGATTTTTTCAAACTAAATGTTTTCATCAACATAAACCAGTAGACTTCTCTTAATACAATTTTTTTATATAATGACTATACACATTGTATTCTATCGAAAACTTTTTCCACTAAAAAACTAACATATTGAATTTTCGGTAGAAAAAAAATTTGCAGCCAAGATAATTCTCAATAGATATATCATCCGACTCAGTTTTGCATATATTTTGTGGATGCTGTATTTATTTCAATATACAAAAACATTACCTTTGTGAAAATCAAATCTTACTAGTCTACTTAGACAGCCTTTTTGTGCTAGTGAATATTATTGTAAGTCCAACATGATCCTGACCTAATTTTAACTTTTCATGTGTTTCAAGCACTATTATGCAGGATTTCCTATTATGCAATGTACGAAAGTTTTACAACACTTAAGTACGTATTTTATGATATCTTACTGGAAAATTTGAACTTTATACAATTTCAAAAACTGCACTAGGTAAAATATTTCGCCCAAATATGTCACATTATTCAATTTAATGATACTTGTTAAATTCTACAAATATACTTTTACTGTAAATATGTAATGTTTCCATGAATACTTATCTTCTTCAATACTCGAATTAGAAACGCTTGAGATTTTTTAAAAGATACACCAGAAAACTACATCCATTCATGAAAGTGCAAACATTATACATGTAACTTATAAGAAGAGAAAGCTAATATATGAAAGCCTCTCGAACTGATTATTGAATTACTTTTTCAATTTTTTTTTTGGTATCAAACTACGCATTTTGATACTCTCAAACCAGACTACTTCTGGTGTCTTCAACTTTTTTTCTCTACCATTCTGTGGTGGTACGTGCTGTAGGTAACTATAAAAATATAATAATACTGAAGCAGCTTAGTGGGCAACACAACCAACTAGACAAAGTATTTCTTCATTGACTGGAATTATATCGAAGTTGATGTTATCTGTCGAACTGCACAAAAATCATACACAAGCCTTAAGTATTACACATTCTTTTAAATTTTTAAAGGCACGCACCATATCAAATATTAGAGTTATGAAAGATATATTTAGTTATTTTTATTATCCTTACCTTTCGGTGTGGAACAAAGGTCAAAATGTACAATAAACATATGAAACAAAAAAAAAGAAAAAACACACAAGGAATATTAAAATAAAAGTTCTTTTAGTAGATTTCCAGTTAGTCGCCATTGAGTATCAGCACTTACGAGAGAACTATTCGAAATGATTTATCGCATTTGAACTCATATTTTGAGGATATCGAGAGGACTTCTAGATTCGACTAATTTTAAGAGTTCGAGTCCATGACCTTTCTATCCTGATATATCGAATTTTCAATTACAAGAATCTCAACAGAACAGAAAAAGCATACATAAGGCGTATTCTGTATCCAAGGGGGAAACAGCTGACTTCAAGACTTCAAGACTTCAAAAGACTTCTGAAGACTTCATAGGACTTCAATGAGTTCGCAAGACTTCATAAGACTTCGTATGACTTCATGGGGCTTCAAAAGACTTCCAAAGACTTTGTTAGACTTCACAGACTTCGTGAGACTTCACGGACTTCATAAGACTTCACAAGACTTCACAAAACTTCGCAAGACTTCATAAAACTTCGCAAGACTTCACAAGACTTCACAGGACTTCAAGAGGCAGATTTCATGCGTATCAAAATACCTTATAGAAATTACATGAAACCTCTATAACATGCAAAAAACAAAACTTATCAAATAGTAGGGGTGTCATTTATCGTTTACTTTATAATAATTATAAATTATTTATCTTTTAATTTACTCATAAATTAAATGAAAAGTAAATATAAATTGACACCCTTATTCATAACAGAGTAACTAGTGTCTTCCGAGAATCAAGAACAGGAATGATATTGAAAATTGATTGCTCCCAAAAGTCTGTTTTGTGGAACTCACGTATATTTCCGAAGAAAATAGTGAGTGTAAATTTTCAGTTCGAGGTTTGGTGGCTCTCCCTCCCCCCCCCCCCTTACAGACACTTAGCAAACCAAAAAAAAAAACCTTCAAAAACCCCCCCCCCCCCCCCCCCCCCCCCACTTTACAGACAACTACCCATTACAGACAGCTCCCTATTACAGACTTTAGCAATGAGGATTAAATAATGGATAAATAAATAAATATATACATATATAATAGTTTCATTTACCATCTAATTCAATGCTTATAATAAAAAAGAACAAATATAGAATTAAGACAAAAAAGAATGTGAAAAACGAAAAATACTGAACGAATAGCAACAATAAAACGAAACATAAGGGTGCCTGTCAGAAAATTAAAAAATTTAGAAATTCTTGATTTTATACGTTCTATATTTCATGTTAGTATAATGAAGCTGAAGAACATACGTGAGTTCCAAATTTCAGCCCCAAAGGGGCTGCGCTGACAAGCTTTTTCGTCTTTTAGGGGGTGTAAAAGTAAAGGGAACACGCACGCTCAAACTTAAACTCACTTGCTAAAAGAACTAAAAGGGCTAAAATATTCTTAGTGTAAGTATGAAGGCATGGACGTGATACTAATACTTGAGACCCTAAAACTTTAACCATTCTACGATTTTCTTCTCTCAAGATTCAAATCGTTTGCGAATAAATAATCATTCAGTCTCGTATAAATTCTAGGGTGTGGGGTGTGGGTGTGGGTAATAATATATTATTCATTCACACTCACACCCACACCCACACCCTCAAGAGACTTCAAGAGACTTCAGAGACTTCAAGAGACTTTATGAGAATTCATAAGACTTCAAGAGACTTCAAAAAACTTCAGAAGACTTCAAAAGACTTACAAGCTTTCATGGGACTTCACGGCTGAAGTCTCCGCTGTTTTTCCCTTGTCTGTATCAAAACTCTTTCTCTCTGTAATCAGAAATGATATAGAAATAATAACATGAATTTATGGCTAACTGTGTACGAAGAAGCGAATTAACTGGATATAAAGAAAAACACCTTCTCATTATGGCGGCTTTTCACAATACTTTTACAGAACTTCTCGTTACTGTTTCTCCTCTATACATTCACAGATTAGCAGCGACATCACACAGCCTGGAAATATATCCGGCGAAGATCCCAACTTCGACAATGCAATATGGTGGTATTCATGTAATGAAGCGTTCATCTACGGCCAAATAAACAATATACTGCGATTAGGAAACTTTGAATTATTAATGTCATACCGCTATTATCTCACTGATCTGTGTCAAATGATTGAAGAAATATACATTAAGAATAAACCACGACAAAAACATCAAATTGTTTATCGTGCTGATAAAATTAAGCCATCTGAGCTTGATGCTATCAAACTTTCATCAAAAAATAAAGATAAAGATCTAATTATATCAATGAATGGCTTTGTTTCAACAACAACTGATAAAGCGATCGCTGAATTATATGCTAAGAATCCATCTACACTTGTTGATTTTGTATCAATATTATATGAAATAACAATTAATCCAGACATATCATGCACAGCATTTGCTGATATCGAGACAATATCGTTTCATCCTGAAGAAAAGGAATTGTTATTTAGTATTGGCTCAACCTTTTCCGTAGATAATGTTATTAAAAATGATAATGAAGATTTTCATCGGATTCAATTGACCGCACGTAATATAAGGGATGCCGTACTGAATGAGATGAAACTAAAAGTAAAAAAATCATCGCTTTCATCTTTGAGCATACTTTTAACAAAGTATTTAATTGAATTGGGTGAATATCGTGCTGCTGAACGTTATTTAAAGTCACTAATACGTGGCGGAGTATTGGAAAATGATCCATCGTTAGCTTCAGCTCAAAACTGTTTGGGACTCATTTACTCGAAACGAGGCATACATGGTGGTGCACTTAAGCATTACAAGAGAGCATTGAACAGTCAAGTTAGATTGGAATATTCAAATAATAACGCATTAGCTGAAATTTATAATAATATTGGTTATAGTTATCTTATTGGATTACGTGATATTGACGTAGCACTACAAAATTTTGATGAAGCTGAACGAATACAGTTACGTGAACCAGATTTAACACGAGAACATTTGGCATCAATTTACTGTAACATCGGACAAGCATACTTTATTAAAAATGATGATGTTAAAGCTCAAGAATACTTTGAAAAATCCTATCAAATCTATGAACAAGATTCAAAAAAAAAAATAAAATATGACGCATTAGAACATAGTTTAATGAAAGCTGATTTATGTGTCCACTATGGACATTTATTAAATAAACTAATTAATACTTTCGATGATGCTCAAGACAAATATGATACAGCATTAAAGATTTATGAAAACATATTAATAACTACACATCCAAAATTAATGAATGCATATATGATCATATTAAGTGACTATGCCATACATAAAGCCTATGAAAAAATAATAGAAACATATGAAAAAAAAGATTTTAAAGTGTTAATTAATAACTATACAGAAAGTCAGCAAAATTTAGCTAATTTACATTTTCTTATCGGTGCTTGTTATGTTTCTATGGAAAAATATGATGAAGGAGTGAATGTTTGGCAAAATGCTATTCTGTATGAGAAGAAACAACATTTAGATCAAAATTTATCAACAGGAATAATTGATTTACCAAGTCAACTAATGAATAGAGCCTATCGAAAAGCATTTAATTATTATAACACTGAGTCAAATAATGACTTATTTAATTGTGGAATACTCAGTTCTAAATTATTTAATTATGATGACGCAATCAAATATCTCAAGTCCATTGAATCACAGACAATTAATCAAAATATAATTAGGTCAATTATACTTGGTGATATGTATTTAAATAAAGAACAATTCAATAGTGCAATAATCGAATATCATAAAGCACTTAATCAAATAGAAACACAAGAAACCAACGATTTATTGAGAGATGCAATAAATTTATTGATTATTCAATGTACAGATAATAATAACAAGAAATTATATGAATTAATTCAAATAGAAAATAGTTTAATGAATAATGATGATACTGATTACAACACTATTTCTATGAAAGTAATTATTTATTATGAAATAGCCCAAACATATTTAAACTTAGGGGAATATGAAGATGCACGCTTATATTCTAATCAGTCGATTAAATTAAAATCAAATTACTTTTCAAGTTATCATTTAAGTTTAGTAAAAGATTATTTATTGATTGCAAAGAGTTATTTTGATGAAAAAAATTATAATGAATCATTACAATTTTATGAACGTATAATTGAAATACAGATTGTTAATCTTCCTCCTGATCATATTGATATAAAAATGAGTTATTATAAAATTGGTGATATTTATTGTAAAATGGAAAAATTAGATGAAGCATTAGAAAAATATGAAATTGCAAAAGCAGATAATTTACACTATTATATGCCAATGCATACGAATTTAGTTGATTTATATTGTAAACGAAATGACTACTCAAAGGCTGCTAAAGAAGAAGAAGAAATACTTACTATTTTACGTAAACAATTATCAAACGATTTTATCAAAATGGCTGAAGAAAAATACTTGAATATACGATTATCTGCATTTGAAACAATATTTAAAAATAGAATAAATATAGAAAGTAGTGAAATGCTTGCATCTTTTCTCCAAGATTTAATCCTTATTTATTATACAATTGGTGATATTTACGTTAAAAAAATATTAATTGATGTTGATGATGATAGTGCACGAAAAATAGAATTAGGACAATCTCTTATCATGTATAATAAAGCAATTATTCTTCATTTAAAAATATCCATGCATCAGGATGAAAATTTAACATTCTTAATGTATCATAAACTTGGAAATGTTCATGAATTACTTGGTAATTTAGACGATGCAATTAAAAATTATAAAAATGTGTTAAAGGAAATCGAAACACTTGAAAATATGTCAGAAGATGCCAAAATAAAAAAGTATGCGTTATATTATAAGCTTGCAAATTTTGGTTTTATACAAGAGAAGTATGTCGGATTACATCAATATATCTATGAAGCAGAGAAAGAATTGTTCTGGCTGGGTTCAGAAAAAGTGAAACAAACAATGTTCAAGATTATGGAAAGGATAGATCGATTTTATGATAACGACAATTGTGATAATGTCTTTGATGATTTAATTATTAACGGTGTAGAAACATACTTTAGTTTAGCACAAGCATATTTTGAATTAAATGATTATGAAAAATCATTAGAATATTTCAAAAAAAATATTAAATCATCATCGGCGAATCTAATTATGATTGATCTTGATATTCCAAAAGAAATAAATAACACAATGGCAAAATATATTCCAGATTTAATTATTGAGAAGTTGAATAAAATAAAGACAAAATCGAATTATGATCATGACGATAATAATAACCATATACTTGAATCCTATATCAAATGTGGTGAAATATCAGTAATAACAAATAAATATATCGATGCTATCAAATATTATTTAAATGCATTTTATTTATATGTAGCAACATTAAGCAACGACGAAATATTACGATATAAAGAAATAATAGATAAAATTTGTGAAAAAATCAAACAAGATAGTCTTGAACAAAAAGATATTATTGATTATTATTCGAATATTTCAAACCAAGATGCGATAATGATTAATATGAAATTCGGTGCATTAAATAGAAAGAATGGTGATCATAAAAATGCAATTAAAAACTATGCTGATGCTCTACAATTATTAGACGAAGGAACAGCAAATCAAATTATTAAAGCAGCAATTAATTACATTTTTTTAAGAATTTATTTAAAAGATATTAAAACTGATGATGATAGTGATTCTTCTCTTTCTATCAAAAATGATCTTGCATTTTATCAATCCTTATTGCCAAGCAATTCTATATCTAATGATACTGATGCCAAGCATATTAATGAATATCGTAAACAAATGATTGAAAACATGAGAATTGATAAACAACAAATACCATTATCTGATCGTGTGCTTATTTATAAATTAATTATTGATATAGTTGAAGATGAAATAATCAAAAAGAAATATAATGAACTATTGTGTCGGACATATTTCGAAAAAGAAGATAAAGATTCTTATGCGCAACTATCTTCCGATAGTCTAAATTGTATTGGGCATGTACTTACAAGGGCTGACGACTATGAAGGAGCTGTTTTATATTGGACCGAAATAAGGGAATTTAAAGAACAAATGTTACCAAAAGAGATTTTTGATATGATACATTCAGCAGAATCACCATTCATTCAAATATATAACGAAACAAAATTATTCAATAAGAGATTAACAAATCATATATTATTGATTGCAGATAGTTATAAAAAATGTGCCGATTATCATTTAAACAATGGTAATTACTATGTTAAATTGGCTGATGAAGATCAGGACGATGATGCACAGTTTTTGACTTATCAAAATGCAGCTATGGAATGCTATCAAAATGCTAAGAAGTATAATGAGTATGCGTTTATTATTTTAATGAAAACAAAAGATGATGGATGGAAAAATGAAAGTATTTACCATAAAAATATTGAACATATAGATAAAAATATTCATGAAATTGTCGGCGACTCCAGCGTAAAACGCGGTGATAAATTTAGAAAATTGGCTACCGACGCTAAAGAAGGAGAAATAGTCTATTATTATCAGCGTGCTATATTGTGTTATGAATATGCAAAGAAGGATTATAATATTTTGATAAAAATCGATAAAACTTATCTTAAATCAATTAAACAGATTAATAATTATATTCGAGATACTCTTGAAAAAATTATCAATCACAGACTAAAACAGGGTGATAAATTGGCTAGTAATATCAAAAACGAAGAAGATAATCAACTTGCTATTCAATATTACGAAGATGCAAAATTAAACTATAATTATGCATTAAATATTTTAGAAGAAAACGGAGAGAAGCATGATGAAATTATTAAGTTTTATCGTGACAATATTGAACATATAAATGAAAAGATACAACGTATTACTGGCAAAGTATTAGGTAGGAATTATGTTGCTGCTTATTTAACTCTTCCAATTGACAATTAAATTTCTGCATAGCTGGACTTGTTTTTCAACTTGTAATTAGTACAGAGATCGGCATAGATCATTTCATGGATCTCAGCTTGATCGTATCAAAATGGATTTTCAAATAGTTTCACAGGACTTAATATTCGTACTCTAAACTCATCTCGATCCACCCTACGGAAGCTTTTTTTCTTCTCGAAATAGTCAAAAATAGCGTAGCATCAAAACTCTGTTAATTATTATGAGGGAAAAACTGTGTAATAATTCTGCTGATAGATTTTTTTACTGGGAGTGTGACATCATTTTTACACCATAATTAGTATGAAGTACAAACAATAACTAACGAACTAGTGCAATTAAAGTGTTCTCATTCAATGCTTAATCTATCACTATATGCTTTAATCAAGTAGTAACAGTAGTGTAGTTGTACAATCATGCATGACTATTGAAAAGTTAATATGCGTATTGTCTATAGTTTATTTTTATTTTCATTACATTTCCTAAGAGACAAAATGAAAAACATTTTTAATTTCAGATAAGAATGTTTGATTCAAATGATAGAAAACTACTCTAATGGTTAATACAACTATTTTAAATCGATAAATATATTAAGTGAAAATTCATAGATTTTAAAGAGTTGGCGCTTATATATTGCACATGAATAATTTAATATTTTCAAAATCTGATGTACGTTGATATGTCACTTTTCTGCTTTTTAGATAAAATATATACAAACTGTGCAACAATGACATGGTCTGAAAATGCAATAACAGTTGCAGGAGGTAATGGTAGAGGTTCAGCATTAAATCAACTCAATCGTCCAAATTCTTTGTATGTCGATGCTAATGAAAATGTGTATGTAGCAGATCGATTGAATCATCGTATTGTGAAATGGAAACCTAATGCCTCTAGTGGAGAAATTGTGGCTGGTGGAAATGGTCAAGGTTTAAATGCATATCAGTTGGACAGACCACTGGATGTGTCTGTAGATGCTGGTGGAAATATTTTTATTGCGGACGAATCGTGTCGTGGGATATTAAAGTGGACTAATGGTGCAAGTTGTGGTCAAGCTATCATGGCTGCATATCGTAGTGATTGCGCTTATCTTTGGATTAATTCACATAGAAATATTTACACACTAGATAGTATCACGTACACGGTGATAAAATTATCTGAAGATTCTTTCGAACAAGTTGTTGTTGTAAGAGCAAATGGACGTGGAAATGCGTCAGATCAATTTATCGGTCCAGAAGGTATTTATGCAGATGATAATGGTGATGTTTATGTGGCAGATACTCACAATCATCGCATTCAATTATGGTCAAATGGTTCATCCACAGGTATCACCGTAGCTGGAGGGAATGGTCAAGGGACTAAGTTAAATCAACTTAGCAGACCACTATCGGTTATTCTCGACGAAAACAAAAATGTTTATGTACCAGATTACGAAAATCATCGTGTGGTGAAATGGCCTGTAGGTGCTGCAAGTGGAGTAGTTATTGCAGGTCATGGTGGCAGAGGCAGTAGAGCAAACCAATTAAACCTTCCAATGGCAATAAAATTCGATAAAATTGGTAATATGTATGTTGTTGATCAAGGCAATAATCGTATACAAAAATTTATCATTAATAACAGTAGTTCAAATGATGATTGTAAGCATACGTACACAGATCTAATATAAGTTAAGAAAACGTACCGAGCGCTTATATCTCAGAATTATACAATGTAGCCTAAAAATGTTTTTTTCTTCTATTTTTACTATTTGATTCAATTTTATCAACTAAATTTTTGTTTTAAAGGATGGGCAGACATACCGAGTTTTTATTTAAACGAACAACCTTCAATGGTACTATTCGAAGCTAAAACTTTTAACCGAAATACAGAAATTTAGCATGTTTACTATTTCTAGAAAAACACATAAATGGTATCTGTTTTAATTGCTTGAGTTTTGACTTATTACAGTTCAGTTCATTTTTATGAAGACATATTAAAATAAAATTCTATGAAGAGACTGTTCAAGAATTCGAGAGTATAAAGATTCGAATCACTCAATAAGTTGAAGTAATTAAAAAAGAAATGTTACATAATGTTTGTCTGAAAATGGAAATTTCATATTTCGGTTAAAGGTCTTAACGTTGAACAGCACTTCTGAAACATATTCGTGTCAATAAAAACTTGATGTATAGACCAATGATTTAAAAGAAAGTTTAGTTGATAAAGTTGAATCGAATAGTAAAGATAGAAGAAACAACTTTTAGGAAAGGAATTTTAGAACACACTGTATAATTCGAATCTTTATTATCCAGATTGATTTTGGTTATTTTGTTTTATATTGATGGAACGAAACAAGTTTGAAACAATTTTATAAAACTGAGACAGCAAAAAACTTGGGAGCTATTTGTAAATTAAATTATTTTTTTAGCCTGTTTTCTATGATCCAGATCAAGTATGTGCTTTTACAAATTTATTCATTATTGTTAATAATGAAACATTATATAAACACTTTGCTTGACTTCTACTAATGTTTTATTTTGAATACTTTATTATTTATCATTCCTTTGTATTTATCTTTCTATTAACATCATTTTATTTCCTTTAACTTAAAACTGATATTTAACAAACATAAATAGTTGATTGTAATAATGGTTTAATTACAATAGGTACACTTTTTGTTATTTTTGTTATCAAAAATAGAATTTGGTGCTTTACCGTTTGTACATCAGTATGTAAGACACTTACGCAAGGGAGTACGTAACAGTAATGGCATGTGTGATTGATAAAAACCACCTAAATTTTTCTCACGTTCTTCTGTTTCCATGCGCATATATTTATTATTTTTTCAAATAAATTAATAAAAGTAGTTAATAAATAATAAAAGTTACTAACACAGAAGGGTGTGGGTGTGGGTGTGGGTGTGGGGTGTGGG
>CAJNOP010001947.1:0-21486 GCA_905250075.1 Rotaria sp. Silwood1 | reverse complement strand
AGAAAATTTTTAATTGTAAAAAACTAAAATAAAAAATGATATATATATAAATAAAATCTTCTAATAGAATGTTACCTTTAAGTATATAATCTAATTTGGCTAATTTGACATAATCATAAATAAAAGAAAATACTAGAAATAAGTAAATGAAATGAAGCAATCAGATCATTGATAGTTGATAGATAAATTAATTTATATTGATTTCCACCAAATATTTCAATAAATATTTTTGTATATTTTTCAAATATAATTGATGATATATTAAAAACATGTTCAACACTTGATCGATTTCTGATCAAATTGAATCAGGTAAATTGGTCATACCTTCCCATTTATGTAATTTATCAAAAAAAAACAAATAATTCTAAATGATTAGCACTTTTTAATAAACGTGATATTGATATTGGATTATTCTGATTTGTTGTTAGATGTTTATATCTTCTACATGATACATATAATGAAATAGCTAACCAATGTAATTGATCACCTTCTAAAACTTAATGTTTACGAATATGTTCATATGAACGCTATGCATCTAACTTTGTTTCCACATCCATATTTAAATCAAGACACGATTTTGAATATAACATTTCAATTGATTCATCATCTTTATTTGATATTTTAGCTTTTTTTTATTCTAAAATAATCAAAAAAAAAACAAAATAATTGACATTGGCTGTGGGTGTGGGTATTTTACTTACACCCAAGATAGAGACGAAATGTTTTTGTTTTGCTGATTCATAAAGTGTGCAACAAATATCCATGTTTCCATTCATTTACGCAAATTAAAAAAGAATCAGAAGGCCATCACTATCATCCTCATTATCATTAAAATGGACAAGAAAAATTTGAAACCATATGCTAGTGGTAAATCGTCGTCTACGGCAAGTAAGTCAAATAAGTCATTCACAGCTGCAGCATCAACGATAGTTGTGAGTAGAAGAGCTGGATGTGGGTATGAGTGTCTTTTTTGTTGAACACGCACATATACACCCTATTAGAGCTGTAACAGTATCAAGAAGCGATGAATATTTATGTGTTTATTCTTATCTACATAAAACTGTGCATGGGGTATAAATAGAAAGTTTTTTTTTGTAAAAGACTTTTTTTTGTTTAATTTAGAAGAAGTCGATGACCAAATAAAGGTCATACCTTCAATAATAAGTTGTTTCGTTGCAATAGGATTGTTATCAGTGACTATTATGATCACATCAACGATGAATTTCTTTCTTTATCACCATCTATCGTTGTTTGGCATCAAATAAAATCACTTAGTATTATACTCAACCATTCAATTCAATTCATCTTTGTCTTTTTGCAAAGGACTAATCTACGTACGCTGGAACTGCATTATAGATCAGAATATGATACTAAACGTTATTTGAAAGAGGAAAATGTAATCTATCTATTCGATAATATTTCTTTGTGCAGAATGCTCATGTCAAATGGCTTACGATAACTCAATCTTTTTTCTGTTTCGTGACAACCAAGTTTGGTAAACATTGCCTATTTAATTGTCGAGCGACTTCCTCATTTGCAAGTCATTGCAGTATCACATTTACTTATCAACAATCTTTCGAAATTAAAATTTCTTACTATTAATGGCGAAGATGAATATGATCAACTGTATGAGAAACAATTGCATGATCTGCAAAGTTCAAATACTCATTCTTTTCGAACTGAAATTCGTAACACAATAGATGAGGATACACTTTTCTTATGATTATAATAAAATGAAATTGCTAATATTTCTTTGTAGTTACACTTGTTTTTGTGAAAGAATTATAAGAAGTTTTCAACATGAATAAAGCAAAAATTTTCAAATTTTGTTTCGTAAGTTAAATCAGATGAAAAGATCTTCTGTGTTTGATATTAAATTATACTAAGATTCTTTGCTAGTTGTACACTAGAATGTATACAAAAATTACTCCTACATGAAAACAATAACACTAATATTTAACCAAAAGATATTTTTTATTATTAATAATCAATTTATTTCCAGTTACATTTTGACATCAAACGCTATTTTAACTCCTCTTCCCTTTATCATCTTGTTTTATTTCCTTTCTCACATATAACTGATCGAAAATAAACAACTTGAAATGTATTCTATTTTTGAATATTCTTACAATAAATAATTATATTATTTCAAATTTATCCTTATATTAATATTTTAAAAGTTAGAACTTATTATAAAATTTCATTGTTCGATAACGGTAACATATTTAAACTAGATCTCCACTCAAACTAAGCACGAGTAGAAAAGATGCCTGACTGCAGAATTTTCATAATCCTCATATATGTTCATAGTTATTTTTTAAAATCTAATTTATCTCTTATTAATAAATGAAGATGGACATTGATTGATAACGAATATTAATTGCATATCCCTTTATTAGAACATTATTGTTCCTTTTATTTTGTATATGTAGTAAATCTTCGAGACTCTTTTATGGATAAAGTTAATTTATACAAAACGATAATTAACGTGTATATACATATAAGATACGAGATATCAATGGTCACTAAAATACTAAGTTATTTATAACTATATAAAGAAATTACCAGCTGTTAATTACCATTTACTTTTGTTCTTGCATTTTCCACACGGAGTCAAAGAAAAATGAATTTCAGATGTGCCCTACGCAGATTCTCACGAGTTTGACAAGCTTTTTTGTGGGATGTGGGTGAATCTCTTCTTTCTGACCTCATTCAAACTCACCCACACCAAAATCAGTTTTTTCAATGTAGAAACTCTCAGTTACAGCTGATAGTTTGATGTAAGAAACCTTATAAGCATTTGTCTCATTACCATTTTGATGTAGATAAACATATATGACAAGTTAATCTAAGAAGACAATGAATTTATAAACTGTTCATTGATTGAAATATATAATTTTGTAGAATGCATCAATCTAGTCCAATGTTATTTTCCTATTGTACTAGTCTCCAATAACTAATTTCATCTTACATTTCATTGAGAAGAATTTTTTTCATAACAGCTTTATGTGTTTTTTTTATCTGAATAGATTTAATCCAAAATTTCTCATTTCAATGGAATAATATTCATCATATTAGATGATTATGATTTTAATTTTGTAACATTCTTTATATTCCCATAGGTATTCATATTGACAATCTTATGTTTGAAAAGTTTCCTGCTTTGAAATTTTGTTGTCTCATATCCTACTTGCTTGGATATATTTTTCGACGATTTTTGCAGCTTCAATTAAAATTATCTTAGTGTCCTTTTTAAAATTCAATAGAAGATGCTAGATAAATGAATATTATTCCATTGAAATGATAAGTCTCCTATAAAACACTTGCAGAGGTGAAAGACATACTGATGTTATGAAAAAGAATTTTTCTCAAAAATATAAGATGAAATTATTCACTCAAAATTGATAATATGAATGCAATAGAGAAAAAGATATCTTTTGTAGAACTTTAAAAGATCTATGAAAAAAGAAATAGAAGAGGCAGATCAAACAAATTGATTCAGTCATCTATAGATAATCAGATCAAAGTGAAAGTTTTGTAAATCTCCTAACTTTCTTCTTAACTGATGATTTACTTCGAAAATATTGATATCAAATGCTATCAAAATTTGATGTTTTTATTTAACCAAAAAGTAATTGACTAAAGGCAATAGTTCCTTGAAAAGAGCAACAACAATTATATTCGATATGAAAAGAAAAAGGCATGCATAGTCTGTGGAGCCATGAGTCTTCTTTAAAAGACAACAGTTGACGAAATTAACTTTATCATTCACTGGACTTATCTCAATGTATGAGGAAACAGTAGTTAAGAAAAAACACATTTTTTTATATGAGCGCATAAGTAAATTTATAAAAATCATGATTTTTCAGAAGAATTTGAACAGTTTGTTCAAGATTTTTATTGATAAATTTACTAACAATCAAAAAATTTGCGTATAAATACTACATTGTATGGAAATAACTATTAAGGCTAATGATTCAAATATTTCTTTAACTAGCGAATACTTGAATAGGAGTTAACAGACATGTTTTTTTGTTTTTGTTTTTAATGCAGTTTTTAAAATACTTGCAAAGTTCTCTTTTTCTTTTGAATAACTTTTGAAATATTTATATTCCAAATATTCAAACATAAAATTTTTTTTTGGCAAAAAATATACGACTTTCTTAAGGTTAATTAACGAATAGAGTGAATATTTGTGATGCTAGTCAATTCTAAGTTTATCTGAATTTTCAATTATTCAGGAGAAATATATCTATTTAAGATTAGACGATTTAACTGATAATATCTTAGAGTTTCTCAATTTCGTCGATGGCAAATGCCTGAGAAAGAATGTCTTCACAAGAGTTCAAGAAATGACATATTGGAGAAAATCAGGTAATCTGATATTACAATAAAATCGAATGATCGAGTTTATGATCCTGATGATTCTTAAAAGTAGATATCAATGACAATTATTAGCCAGAAAAATGTGAATGAGATTGATTGATCTATTCAGAAGAGACAGACAACAAACTGTAACTGTGGAAAAATATTTTCTTAATCTAGAAGATTTGCAACGACTTGCTTGTTGAAACAAAACGCAAACTAAATTGATAATTGTCCCAAAATCAAAAAAAAAAGAAACACTTCTCCAGAAAAAAAAGTGAAGAATAAAACGAATTCCTAGACAATAGAATGTATGGCTTTGTAGATGAACCGAAAACTCACACCTTATTGCATATATTTCTGTTTAAATTAAATTTTACGAGAAAAAATTTCTTTACTTTATTTCGTCACATGTATGCAAAGTTTACTGTGTCAACAACAAAAAAAAATATTTGAAACAAAGTTAAATAAGTTAGAACACAAAATTTAAATCACGAAAGTAGATTGTGAGAAAAAAGTTTTGAAGCTAATTGTCTCTTCTATTTTCAGTAATGAAAATAGAACAGGATTCAACATCATACTATTCATTGAAACAACGACTTCTTCCATAAACAGATATTAGTAATTTTGAAAAAATGAATAATATAGATAAGCATATGAAAAAAAAATGATTAGCTAAGATATAATCATTTTTGTAAAGTTGTGATGTTATATGCGATTATCAAACGATGTTCGACGGAATATTTTGCAAAGCAATCAATTTACATTTTGTAAACATTTACCAATAATCCAGAAATAAATTTTAAAAAAGTTAAATAAATTTCAAATAAAATCTAATGCTTTTCATTAAAAAAATTCTCAGAAATTTACAATCTAAAATAATTTTACAGGATAATACCACGCTTGTCAGGCATCGAACTGAATTCGAATCTGTGGAAGTTGGTTTGATTCCTTTCCCTGATAGTTATCGTTAAATACTGTCAATGATGAATTGCTTTTTACATTAAAATATTCAGTTTTTTTCTTAATTGTGAAATTTTTTTTGTATTGATAATAAAATAATAAAAAATACGAATAATAAATCAAGAAAAAAGAATTGTTATTTGAATAAAGAGAAACAATTGTGTAGTGCAAGACTTTTTGAATTTATCATTTTCAATGGATTTTCTGAAAACAGTTCAATAGGATGAAGTATGGTAGCTGCTTTTACATATAATCTACTAAACCAAAACGATTCAAAGATTGTCGATATGGTTAAACAGAATATCAACATCTATACTCACATTCTTCTTGATATTATTAAAAGTACTGGTTATAAATGCAAGTTTTAATCCAGATTTGTGCAACTTTCTCTTAAACTCTAACAACATGGTTTAAAAAAGTTTTCGTTAAAACTTCAATGGCTAAAATATGTTTAATAGATACATGTAATCGACTTATTTACTAGTTAAATCAATGATTGAAATCATAATAAAACATACGATACGAAATATAAATCAATAAGTCAAACAGAAATTAGAGCACAAAATAAATGAAATCTATTCTGATTGATTTAGAAAATTTAGATATGATTGTTATAATAAAGACCGATTCTAGTAAAAAGAAAAAAAGTAAATAAATTAATTCTAGTTGTTATGTTTTCATTTTATGAATTGATATTTTTAGTCTTTATTGAGGGTGTGGGCATGGATGACAGAGAGAGAGAATATATGATTCATCAACATATCCAAACAACATCTACATCCACACCGTATTTTGAATGTGTTCAAGTAAATCAGCATATAATTTTTCTACATTCGATTCATTTATGAATGCTTGTCAAAATTGACGTCAATGTTCAATATTCGTTAACTAAAATAAACAAAATAGATTTTTTGTTTTTTGTTGATACAATTGATATATGCAGGTTTTCTTTTAATATATCTGCAGATACTATTTTCGATCAGCAATAAGGAATAAACGATTGTCCGATTCTTCAAAACGAGCACTGAAACGTGATGACATCAATAAAAACCTAAAAAAGTAAAAGATATACTATATTATCTATGAAAATTCATTTTAACATTTCATGGCGAAATTTATTGATTTTGTATTGATCGACATTCCTTCGGATTTCAATAAAGAGTTTTTGTTTTTCATTACTATTTTACTATTTATCTTTTCCAAATAAATTTTAATTGTATGTGTAAGTCTTGATCATTTTTTAAAAGAAAACTAGGAAGAATATTTAACCATAGGCAGAATTTTACTCATAAGAGGGTGTGGGTGTGGGAATCATTATAGGTCTTGTCTTCACCCACACTCACACCCTGTGATAGACATGCACTTAACATAAGATAAGTTAACCCCCATATAGCCATACATAGCGATTTTCTTTGTATAATATTTGTCATTGATAATAAAGTCCATTCATTAACTTTAGCTGAATAACGTGCATTAATTAAAGCACGAAAAAAAAAAACTAATGTGTGCAAGTAATAATGATAAAGGACGTAATGAAAGTAAAGCTTCACATGGTAATGTTGATGATTGTTTAGTACGTTCATATAATTCTTCAACAAGTTCAATAAGAACATTATCTGATGATGATATTATTGATGAACTATCAATTATTGTTTGTTCTTTATTAACATGTTTATTATTTAATGGATTTTGTATTTTTATTTGGTCGTTGTAATAATGTATAAATACATGAAAGTATTAACACCATATATCATTTTTGGGATATTGATCAACTATTAAAAGTTTTTCAAGACTAATTGATATAATTTTTTGTGTTAAATTATCATCATTAATTAATGATAATAAAATATCATATGAATTTAAATCAACTTCATGAATAAACATGATGCATATGCATGAGTTTTAGTTATTAATTTATTATTACGTTCAATTAAACGTAGATATAATTCATTATATTCTTTTGTTGTTTGTCCAAGTAATATACTAGATTTACATAAATTATTACTTATTAAGGATATTATTAAATCATCTTCATCAAACCATTTACAAATAAATCAGATAGATATATAATTGAACCTATTAATTTATATTACATGTATTTCAATTAGAATTTGTAATGATAATGTTAAATCAAAACCATGATGAAAAAATAAGCGATCAAATAAACTCTAAATTATATATTTTTAAAGATGGATGCCAGAAAAGAAAATGTTCATACTCTAATTTTTTGATTGATAGAATATATTTGAAATTATTGATATAATCTTTTATCTCTATGAAATAAGATAGTTTGCATGTATTATATATCAAATCAAAGTCAGAGAAACACTAGATTTTCAATTTGATGAAATTAATAATTTAGCAATGAATTTATCTTTCTTTTAATTTAGAGTTCTATTTGTCGATTATTAAAACATATGTGAGACTTACATTAACTGATAATGGTAATGTATTATTACTTTGAATTGATGTTAATATAGTATCATATGAAAGTTGTCCATAGGATAATAAATCACGTGTACCTAACCGTTCAATATTTGTAAATAAAGTATTTGAACTTGTATCTAATATTGATAAAAAAAGAACAGATAAAATCTAGTTTATTTTTCAATCTTGTTACCATTGTGTTGCATTTGTTTCTAAAGTTTCTTCTTTTTTTTTTAAAATTATTTGTTGTTTGTTTATTTTCATCATTAGATTGATTTGTGATGAATTAATCGAAGCTAAAAATGAAGCCTATATTTCTTAAAATTGTATTCTTAATAATCAACCAACTCCAAAATTGTCTTTATATAAACTTTGGTAAACAAAATAATAATATAGCTATACAATATAAATCATGTCAATAAATATATGACATATATATATATTTAATTTTTTTTTTGTTAAATAATAAAGATGATCTTTTATCTGGTTCAATTAAATTTAAATATGATTATAATATATTTGATATAGTTAAACCATGTTGTTGATAAATATATTCAAATATTGATAATAGTATTTTCGATAATGTACAACATGATATTATTTGATCTGTTTCACAACTAAGAAATGATGTTTTTTTCTTTGAAATATATTTATATAAATTATTTCTGATATAAATATTATAAAACGTAATAAATCACGTATATCACCTGTTGAAAATTGACATGTTAATTCAACATGATTTTGTATCTTATCAAAATATATTAATAGAGAATCTATGAATGCAATTGAATATGGTTGATTATTAGATGCATGATAAAAGACTTTTTTCATAAATTGTATTAGGTGTTGTTTCAATATCTTTTTAATTTGTTTCATTTGATATAACTATACAAAATTCTAGGAAAACAAACAAAGAACAGATTTATATTGTTTCTTATTTTCTCAAATTAATTTTCATTTACTATAAGAATCATCCTAAAAATTTAATGCTGTGGAAAAAATCCAATACGTTTTCGGAGTTCACGAGTTCAAACTTATAGAAAGTTTATCGAAATTCTCGAATGCAATTTATTTCGAAATATAATATCAGAAAGACGTTGTTTTCTTTAATTGTAATAGTACAAATAGCGCGACTGAGAATTTGATCAATAAGATTCGAGAGGAATTATTCGGTCATTGTACTAATGTAGCTTAAATGCTTTCCTTTACGATTTGTATTACCTGAAATTCTGCATATTTTCTATTTCAAAATATTTTTCGAAATTTTGAATTATTCAAGTCTTATCTATTACTAGCACATAAACAATGTCAAAGTAAAAACAAAAACATTTCTTTTAATTGGATTAAAATTTTTATTATACATATATATTTATTTATTTAGATAAATTAAACTAAAATATACCGGTGACATCATAAATGATAATCATTTTTTATAAGTTAGATTTTTAAGTATTTGTTCATAAATTTTTCTTGTTATATCTATAGGACAATTAAGATTATTAAAATCTTAAGTAATAATATTGATTGATATTGTTATTGATAATATTTATAAAATTAATGGTAAATATTTAGGTCATAATTGTTTATTTAATGTTTGTTGGTCAAGTGTTAACATCATTTCAATACAATCATAAACAATTAATTCAGCTAAACGTAATATAGATGTATATGGTAATGGAAGGAATTGTTCAATTAATAAAACTAATAGAAGACCATTTTCATCTAAATCTATTCCTTCACAAAAAAAAATAAATGACTTGCAACTGATGTATGATGTATAAGATCAAATAAAAAATAATAATAACAATTGATAATGTGTTGTTATTGATGTAAAATGTTCAACATATAATTCATGATGATATATTAAATCACAATAAGATTGTAATTGACTACTGATAGATAAATGTATTCTTGATGATGATGGTGTTAATGTCGGTGACCAGCATGCTTCTTGTGTATAATCAATCATATTCAGAATATGTATCCATTGTAATAATAATGAGATATAAAATGATGATCATAATAATTTAAAACATTCATTTAAAATAGTTAAATATGAAAATATATCAAGACAATGTAGAGTTTCATCATGAATTCATAATTGATGAAAATCATTTACAATTGTTCGAAATTGTTTAACTCAAATAAAGTCATAGATCTTGTATAAGCATAGGAATTTTACAGTCAAATGTTTTTCGCTAGCTCATTAGTAATTAATGAATTGCAGGAAAGTTTTATCTTCAAATTAATGGGTGATATGTACATAAAGATAATCGGATGCAAGAGAAACTAATATCATATTGATTTGACCACATAATTGTCGAGTATTAGTTAAAATTCATAATATTATATCATGTAAAACACGAAGAAAAGCTCTGAAAACAAAAACGAGAATAAAAGTTTTTAAATTAGAAATAAAATCATTTCGAATACTTACGCACTAAAAGTTTCATCTCATGTTCCATTAACTGATAATAAAACATCATTCTATCGTGTTAGTATAGCATCTTCAGTTAAATTTTGTACAAGACATTGAAGTATTATATTTATATTGATTAACTATCGATTTGTAGATTGACAATTGACATTCTAAAAAAAATTTTGAACTACAGGAAAATTTTATAAATAAAAACAACGAACGTTTCTATTTACTAATGCTCGAAAAGCAGTAACAAATGGATCAATTGATCGTAATGCAACTGATGAGACAACATCAAATAGTGTTAATTGTGTGGGATAAATATCCAAAAGTAATTGATCCTATTTGAACAAAAAAATAACCTGAGATAAACCAATAGTAACATGTGATTGTAAATGAACAAGAAGTACATCGACAATTTATCGTGAAAGACGTTTCCATTTATCATCGTCAATTTGAACACTATTAACAATAACTGTGAACAATCGTAAAGCCTATAACAATATAAATTCTATTATTATTTTTTCAATACATACACATGACATGAAAAGATACTTTTATTTATAATAATTAAGACGCCTAGTTTTCCTTCAAACTCAAATACATAACAACAAGATGATTATTTTCAGATCATCGATTCGTTGAAGTGTGGGTGTGAGTTCAATCAAGGAGAAAAATTACATCTACACACCCACACTCACACCCTCTCGAGTTTCTAAGATATTGGAGACTTTATAGAAGGACACCTTTTCTTCACTCTCATTTAATAAAACTTTTTAGGAATTTTAATTATTCGCATAACTCGAACAAGAAAAAAAATCATATAAAACTGGTTCTAATGCTGCCAAAGCTAAATAAAGAATTTTAATGATCATTTCTTTTTCTCGAAAATGTTTTTTTTGCTTCCTACTATGTGTTTCAGGTTCATGTCCACTTGTTAATAATGAATCATTATGTTTTATTAAATCTTGTATTTTAATAACTCGTTTTGAATGAAGTGTATCATGTGATAACATAACAAGAAATTCAGCAATACAATAAATAAAATGCTATTTAAAAATAAACGAAACGATTAGAAATACAACGAATTTCATCAGCTTCTAATCAACTATAATTAAAACGAATTAAAAGTAAATGAACAAGTAAATTGAGTACAGCAGCTTGAAAATCACTTTCATTTGTATATTCATATATTTTTTAAGACTAATTTTTTAGTTCAATAAAAACTAAAATGGAAAAGAAAAAAACAGAATAGATCAAATTCGTTTTTTTGTTTATTTTACTCTCGTATTGCACTATTTATATTTGATGCATAACGTGAACCAAATAAAATAAATTATCGATTGTCGAATACTTATTGTATGAATATAAGTTAAAGAATTATTTAATGATACTTGTGAAGAAACATTTGAAGATTTAATAAAAACTAAATTAAAAGAATATTTTTAAATGAATGTTGTATTAACAGAAAAAATGATTTTCAAATTTCGAATTGATAGTATGTCTTGCAGATCGCTCACGTCAACTAGCTGAATTTAATATTCGGATTTAAAGATAGAACCAAATCAAAAGATCTGACACTTTCACAACAAAACTATTCTCGTTAAGATCATCGATATTTGTAAAATCAGTTTTTCTGTTACTATGGCATTTTTATATTGAAATTTTCCTTCTCAAGGAAAGATCCTTTCAGAAACCTTAATTAAAACATTTCCATCTAAAGTTTTATCCATAGACAAGTTTCAGACACAATACGACATCCTAAAGGTTTTAGCTTAAACAATAAATATTTACTATTTAAAAGAAGTTACCTTTTGTGTACATTGAATGTTGATTTAAAATAATTAAGCGTTTCTCTTCCAAATTTTTTTGATAAATCTTGTGTAGAAATAAGACTTAAAACTGATTTCATAGATAATAATGATCATTTCTGATGAGTTTAATAAACTTTTATGTATTTGATATGATGAACATATTAATTCGAATAATTTCCAAAAGTACCTAATTGTGTATGATTAACTCTTTTAACTTTGTCTGTGTTTGATGTTGTTGATGAATCTTTATCATTCTATTTAAAAAGACAAAAAACAAATGAATTCATTCAGACGAAACATGATCAAATATATTCTTCAAATCTAACACTTTAGAACTCCTTTCTTCTGTGAAAACTGAAATATCAACTATATTCTGTTC
Source organism: Rotaria sp. Silwood1 (assembly GCA_905250075.1). Classification (NCBI taxonomy): domain Eukaryota; kingdom Metazoa; phylum Rotifera; class Eurotatoria; order Philodinida; family Philodinidae; genus Rotaria; species Rotaria sp. Silwood1. Next base: position 9,119 of record CAJNOP010001947.1, on the reverse strand, counting down.
AAAAGAATGATGATAAAATAGTTCAATTTTTCGAATTACTTGAATCATTTGTGCTACTTTCAAAACATTTTTTCGTTTGCTGAGATTTGATAAATCTTCAAATAAAAAGAAAGAATTCAAAAAAACATAATAAATATCTTTTTTTTCTCTTTACTTGAAAAGATTAAATTCTTAAGATCATGTAATATAAAGGAATGTTTAAAAAAATTTATAAATAAACGAAGTTCATCATATTGATTATGAAAAAATTGGTCGAATTGTTGTTGGTCTTAAAACATTTGAAAGAACATAAATATCTTCTAAACATCCAACCTATATAAAAGACAAAAATAACAAACAATTTGTATTCGAGTTGATGCTTGAGCTTGTAATGAATGATGAATTTTATATATCCATTGACATGGTAAAAATGAATTGTGATCAACAAAACCTTAAAATCAAAAAGTAGCTAATAACTAACTTAATGTAATAAAATCGACTTATGCATTCAAATTCGAAAAAAAACTACCTAGTTAATATCTCTACAAAATGCATACTTAGCAAAAGTCGAAGCAATTGCTTGACGAACATGTATATCAGGGTACTGTTGTTTTAATTGTTGTTCAAGATAAGTTAATATTCGAAAATCAATATCATCCATAAGTTGAGCTAGAGCAAACTATTTTATATACATACAAAAAAAAAATTATTATAATCATAAATTTCTTTTATCTACTTTAGCAAGAATACAGGAACGTGTAGTATGTTGAATAGAATCTTCTAATAATTCAATTCCTATGATTGTAAATGCATGACTATTAATTAATAAAAAAAGGTAATAATGTTCGTAAAGCATTTAGTGAAACATGTATAACACGTGCATTATTATCATTAAGACATATAACCTTGAACTATCTTGTGAATCAGTTGATACAAGTGAACATTGATTAATAAAAGAATTATTAAATGAATTTGATAATGACGATAGTGTTAAAAGATGATTTGTTGTTTGAATTAATGTAACAAGTAAATTTGCACATGCACCACGCAAATGTAGATCACCGTATTCACATAAAGATAAAAGATATGTAATATCTTAAAGAAAAGAAAAAAACGATACCTTGATGTTCGATAAATATTAATGTATTACAAGTCATATAGAGATGTGAATTTCATTTTTTCCTTTAGAGAATTCAATTTTAATTATAAAATTATATCTAATCAGAAATCTTCAAAGACTAAAGAAAAACTTCTTAGAGGATACAATTGCTTTCATATCTCGAACTTCGGCTTAGAACTTTTTTTGAGGTAGTTATGTGATTGTATAATTTCAATCTCTGATGTATTGATGCAGGCTTTGAGCTTCAATAAAATATTCTACTTGGTATCGTTTCGAGTCTGATAATGTTCTAGTCTTTTGTTGGTTTCAAAAAAATTAAAAGTAGGAATAGGACTATAGTTGCTGAATCAATATTCAGAAATCTCCATTCTTGAATTTTCAGATTCCAATATATATATATGTTTCAACAATTTAATAGTGAAATTGTCATATCTATCAGATAACTTTCATTAAAACTTTGAGACCTTAACCAATTGAAGTCACGTCAACTACACTCTGTCACAATCCCCTTCACCTAGGCCCTGCTACTGTTACGACATTAGAAATAATTTTGGATTATAAAATAGATCTATTTTACTGAAGTGAAACTTTACAAAAAGCAGCCTCAAACAAGAATTAAACATACTTTCAGTAAGATAAACAAATGGATCAAATTGTTTATAAATACGATAGACATATTGGTATAGCACATTTAACACTAATACGTGATTCATCATCACTTTTTATCGTACTATCCATATTGAATATATATCTAATCGGAAAAAAAATATAATTGATTAACAAGTTTAGCAGCTGATATTCGTTTTTCATTATTAATCATTGATGTTGAATCGAATTCATCATTCATTTCAATAAATCAACGTTGATATGCTGAATAAGCTATTGTTTTAGAAAAACAAAAACAAATGAAAAAAAAAATTCTTGTTTTTTTTCTCAATATTTACCTGTTTTTAAGGCTTCACTAACACGAATTTCTTCTATAGATCCAATTTGGGTTGAAATTAATAATTGATCAAAATCAAATAAATTTGAATAACGAAGTAATTGAATAAGATTTTTTATTAAACCAAGATAATCAATTATTAAACGTGTACTAGCATTTTGATTTTGATGTTCAAGTAATTGATCTATTAAAATAAAAGACAATTATAATGGATTGAAATTATTATTTGAAAGAAAACTTACTAATTGCATTTGTCATTAGAAAACGTGCTATAACCATAGGATAACACATTTGCTGACTAGGCCATGAGAAGTTTCTAAGAATAACTTAGTCATTGATTATATATTTCAAAAGAAAATTATTTATTGTTAATATTAGGAAAAGAAAAATTCGTTCTCACTCGACTTCATACTTTAACTATAACGAGAGCCAGTGTACTCCTATGACTAAACCATTCTTAAGGCTTCCCCCCTCCAAAAATTAGATTTTTTGAAAAAATTTCAAAATTGAGTTTTTGTTGGAGGATGATGTACTGAACTCTCCTCTTTCAGTGCATGTCTTTGGTTTTAGGATATGAGTGGTTTTTGGCCGTTCTCAATCATTTTTTTGTAGCTAGCCAGTACTTTTTAGGCTTTCAGGAGGCCATTCCCGATTTTTAGAATTTTTATAGAAAACCAAAATCACTATCGTATTCAGCGTGCCAAGTTACCATAGTATCCAAATTTTCAGAATAAAATTTGATACCTGGAATGAGTTACAAAAGTTTTTGCCGAATAGGGACACCTATTTTGGTGTTTGTCTCAGCGATTGAAAATCTTCTCTCTTCTTTACCTGATGACCGAAAATTCTAAAATTTTGGTTATACATGTTTGTCTCCATGTTTGATGTAATGGCAATGCTAGATTTCGAGAAATCCTTTAGAATTCTTTGTTTCCCAAAAATGGCTTAAAAATAATTTTCACTTTGTTTATCAATTTTCTCAAAACGTATTTTTGTGCTAGATATCGACAGCAGAACAAATTTTTTTTCAATATACTTCATCCTAGAGAGCTGCGGTTTTTTTTTAGTCGATACATACATGTGTACTGCTTCGGATGAGGGAAAGGGATTTTTTATTTCATCGTCAATCTGAGAGAAATCCAGGGTTTTTCAAAAGCGTTGGGGTAAGATTTTCAGAATTTTGGGGTTTTGGACGTCCCTAAAATGAACAAAGAAAAATTTTAAAAATCTCTTTCCCTCAGTCCAAGCGGTAAACAGTTCTTCTTCAAATAAAACAATCCCCGATTCAGTCCGTTGAAGTATAGTGAAAAAAAGTTTGTACTGCCAGAGGGTCCATTTTTGGCCTTGATCTCTGGAAAACTCCTGAACGCTGAGGTTTGGAGAAGTAAAAAAAAATTCGTAACTTTACTCTGATGTGCCCAACATTTGTGGAAAGTTTCAGGCAAGTACGATGCACTGTAACGAAAATCGATTTTGGAGGGGGGGATGCCTTAAGTTGCATGAAACTACGCTCGATTACTTTCAAGGGCAGATCGCTTCAACTGATAGACAGTTTCTCAGTTCGTATTTCGTCAAATAGTATCAGACTGCCTATTCTGCATTTTCTGAAAAACATCCTCTCATGCTAGAAATTTTAACCGAAACATGGTAGAGCAATTCTTTTCTATGTTTCTATTCAACCGTATGACATTTTTCTGATTACTAATTTAGAAAACTTGTTCTAGATGACAAAGATTTTCTTTTTTACTTACTTTGATTTCTTTCTCATGAATTCAAGAATATAAAAAATAAGTTCATAATATTCTGATAAAATGGTTGAATCGTTTTCAGATGTATTGCATTTGCTAATTTGGCAAACCGTCATAGAACATCTAATCGAAATTTAAAAAAAAAATCCTTATTATAAATTTAAGTCAAATAATAAAAATAACCTTTTAAAGCATTTGGTTCAATATTAGGATTATGTTTTATAATTCGATGTGATTCAACTTGGCTTCTTGTTAAAACTACTTCTTTTAAATTCTATTCTATAATTCATACCAAAATTATACAAAAAAATAGAATTTCTTTTACAATACTTTAACAAATTCATTAAGATTTTCCTCGACAGTCAATCTTACATCATAATCATTTTCATCACATGTTGTAAATAATGTTTCCACGCTAGCTTTAATTAATTTAAAATAATTTTTATTGTTACCGCTAAATGAGAAGAACATTCGAGGAGAGATGAAAACCAGAAAAATCAATTTTACTTGATTATTAATGTTTCTGATTTTGTTGTTGAAAGTAACCTTAAAACTTCAAGTGATTTACTTAGTTTATCCATTTTGTTTAATTTATATTCAATTCATTTATTTTAAAACCAAATAAATAAATGACTAAGTTTAAACATTATTTGATAATCATAATGAATGAATGAATAGTCGACTGAAAAAGACTAACATCGATTGAATATTCGTAAACACCATTGACATTTCTGTTCTTTTTATTAATGGATGGCGTTAGATTACATCTTTATAAAATAAGACTGTATAAATTGAAAACCTTATCATCAACCAAAATTCTTATAACTAAAATATAGTCTTTGCTACATGTTCAATAGGGATATGTTTCGATCTTGTAAATACTTAAAGTAAATCTAAAGACATTATTTTGCGCTGGTGTGGGTCCAAGTACTTCATTTATTGACATCCTCCCATATAGAGCCATGCTCTCTGCCATAGTCACCGTCATGACTTGGTTTAATATTTTATTTCTTACATTTTTGTCTCATTTTTTTGTCTTATTATTGTATATTATTAATAAGAAAAGTATCTGATGAAAAATAAAATAATGACGTATGATGTCTTTATTTATTTAATGAAAACGAAAATTTTTTTTCTTTCTGTGGTGTAACGTTTGTTACTATGACAGACATGTTTTTGCTGCCGTCACATGTCAAATCAAATTTTGTATTGATTTCTTTTTTTTTCTGTAGTGAAAATTCTATTCAGATTGACGTACTTGTTCAGAAATAAATATAATAATGAACACTTTTGTACATATTTGGCCAAAATCTGTAATGATTCTCATAGTTATGATGTATTTATTCTCTACTCAATGGTGTTGATGGAAGTCGACGAACAAATGCATAAAGAGATTAATAGTAATGATAATATTACAAGTAAAAAACAAAAATATTTCCTCTTTGCTTATTTTGCTTTTTTTAATCATAACTTATCATATTATTCCAAAATTAATTCTTTAACGAATGAAAAATTCTAATAAAGAATCTGTTGACGTATCAAAATATTTAATTGAAAGTATGTCGACTGTGTCATAAATTAAATTCATCGAATATGATCTCAAATGACTTATATGATATTAAATGTTGCTGTTATTCAGTCATATCGTAATTAGATTTCCTCGTTCATCTCTACATCATAATAATATATTTAGAAAATTTAAGTAGGAAAAAACGCAATCCAATTCTTCAATCTGTATTAAATCGATTTGAAAAAGATTTGATGTGGAAATCAACTAAAAACTCATTGTAATCTCATGCTTTCAAACATATAAAACTAATATATATATATATACTTGTCTTTAATTTTTCTAGAATTGATTTATACCTGTGTACTTTGGGTGTGGATGTGCCTATGGCTGTGGTTTCTTCTTCTTCAATCAACCACACTCCATCTTATGAGATTTTTTTATTTGAACTATCGAATATCTAATGAAGTTCATGACATTTAAGAGGATCCAAGTTCATGATTATTTTACTCATAAGAAAAGTTCTAATAACAAAAAAATTGATTTTTGAATTTTGACTTGACGTCTTGCCGTAGAGACAGATTTTAGCGAGAGTCATTTATCATCAAAATTCCAAGAACGAACATCAGGTCTCTCAATTTGTACGAATGATGTAAAAGCCAAACTATTACTATACCTACATCTCATAAGAGAAAATTAGCAACAAATTTTGAAACATTAGCAAAAAACCTATTTCGGAAAACGAAACTCAGAGTATGCACATTACATAATGCTATTAGTCACGAATGAAAATCGATTCATCAGTTCGAAGATTTCAAAAATATCTAAAGCACAGAAATTTTATCTTGAGATACGTTTCACGGACATATATGATCTACGGATCAAATTAATAACACAATAAAGAAATTTTTTTTTGGGAATGGTACGAAAGTCGAAGTCAATATTTTGTTTATTAAATACATGGAAGAAATATTAACTTACTTCTAATAGAATATTATAAATCAATGAATATAAATTAATCGTTGATTTGTCTTTTTTTATCGATAATATGTACATTAAGAGAAAAAAAAGAAATGTAAAAATGACCATATATTTCATTTAAAGTGTTGTATGTCAAATTAGAATCCAAACAAACAGACACTAGTTAAACAAGAGAAGGGATATAAGAATAACAATATTTATATAGACGTATCTTTATATTTTACTCGTGTAAATCTAGTGTCCTGTGTATATTTTGAATTTTACTTGCAATCGTTGTATGTATTGTAGGTATATAGTTTTGTTGTTTTCGTGTCGTAGTATATTATAACATATGAGCAACCATCTTAATTCTAATAATGCTTTATCATATATAATTAAATATTATTAGAAGCAAATCGTGTCTTTTAATTCATTTCTCCTCTCATAAATAAAATACATTTGTTTTTAGTGAAAATCTGTTAGAATAATATCTATTGAATATGAAGTGTGATTATGAAGGACACACAGACTCAAACTCATGCTCACATCTACACGTGGCATTATTTCGATACTCATTTTTCCTACCTATATTGGAAAAAACCTTGGCAACAATGCAAATATCATTGATTCATTTTATTATATTTTTATTTTTCTTCGTCTCTGATTTGTTGAGATGATGATGCAAACTTCAAAAGAAAACATGATGACTTGAGTATAACAACTAAATCAACAACTAAATGAACTTATGTTGTATTTTGAAAACAAGATATTTTAGTCATGGAAAATAAGTATGTTTTCAACACTTTTACTCTTACTACACAAATGAATTTGCTCTCTTTCTTTCACATGGCATTACACAATTAAACGAATTTGTCAACTCGAAAAAAAACTTACAAAACAAAAGAATAGCTTCGTTCTTTTTTTCTTTTTTTTTTTTGTTTTTGGATAAGACACTTATTTTGTCGATTTAAGATGTCTTGCATATAGAAACTTAGACAAAAGAAGAGAATTTTCTAATGATTCCAGATAGGAGTAAAGAAAAAGAAAAACAATAAAGACAACAAATATAGGAACTTATTTTGAAATTCTATTTGTAACTTTTTGTTTTTTCTTTCCTACAAATCATGCGCAATTGATCGATAATACAATTATTCAGTTATTGGTGACACATGTTTCGTCACTGTCGTTTTGTCAATAAAAAAAACTTGAAATTAAAAGAAAACGAACGAACGAACAAAAAATTGGGCAAAGAAATCCTTCAAGTCTTCTATAGCACCAAAAATAACAAACCAAAAAATAAAAAGTGTTAACACGAAAAAAGAAAAAAAACCTATTGAAAAAAATCATTTACGAAAACACACTGTCATTATTATCATCAAAATCATTCAAATGGACGAAAAGCAACATTCAAAATCGAGTGCTAGTGGATCATCTTCTCCTTCCACAATAAATAAACTAAAAAAATCATCATCAACAACAGCAGCAGCATCACTACCAACAACAACGATAAGCAGAAATGCAGTACTTCCTCAAATTGCTCGTCGAATTCTTCAAAATTTTCTTTTGGTATGGCTCGATGCCAATTTGCAGGAATCAGATAACGATTTTAAGAATTCATTGCAACATCTTCGAAAAATTGTGGCATCCATCACAACGTTTACGGATGCCCAACAATGCGTTAATTTCCTAAGGGAAATCAAAAAAGAAAAGATATTTATGATCGTATCAGGTTCCTTGGGTCGTCAAATAGTACCAGAAATCGAAGCATTGCCACAATTGGAAGCAATTTATGTGTTTTGTGGTAACCAATCGGTTCATGAACAATGGGCTAAAAAAATAAGCAAGGTTAAGGGTGTATACACAAAAATAGAACCAATTTGCCAAGCACTTGAAATCGATCGACAACGATGTGATCAAGCTATGATCCCGATCAGCTTTAATGGTCGTGATGCATTATTTATGTATACACAATTGTTAAAGGAAGCACTCTTGGAAATTGAAGATGACGATGTCAAATCGATTAAAGATCTCGTAGAATACTGTCGTCTGCAAAATGATGTTGATGAAGGTCAAATTAGGAAGGTCGAAAATGAATATCGTGATCATACACCAATATGGTGGTATACAGCGGAGACATTTATTTATCCCATGCTCAATCGTGGACTCCGACAAATGGATGTTGACATCATCCTTAAAATGGGCTTTTTCATCCGTCATTTACATCAACATATTACCGAACTACATCGCGAACAAAAAGCCAGCATGCCAGCAAATTTTCAAGTCTTCCGTGGACAAGGTTTGTCCATGGAAGATTTTGAAAAAATGAAAAAAACCAAAGGGGGACTTATGTCCTTTAATAATTTCTTATCAACAAGTCGCAATCGTGAGATTTCACTGGAAAATTTTGCACGGCCAGCAGCATTTAATACAAGTTCAGTTGGTATTCTCTTCATTATGAACATTGACACGGATATTTGTACAAATTCATCGACACCATTTGCCGAAGTAACTAACAAAGTTGGCTTCTTTCAAGACAAGGAAGAAGAAATACTTTTTACAACACATACAATTTTTCGTATCGATCGCATCGAAAGAATTGAAGACAAGAATGCTGATCGCTTATGGCAAGTTAATCTCACTCTAGTGGGTAATCAAGATGATGACTTTAACAAACTCACATCAGCACTGCGAAAAGAGTTCACTTGGGCAACAGGATGGGCTCGATTTGGTCACATACTTATTAAACTTGGTGAGCCTGCAAAAGCAGAACAACTCTATCAGATCCTCATTGAAAAGGCGCCTTCTGATAAAGATAGAGCAGATTACAATCATCAACTTGGCTGGATATATGATAACATGGGC
>CAJNOP010001945.1:0-21508 GCA_905250075.1 Rotaria sp. Silwood1 | reverse complement strand
TTGTTAGCGAAGCCTTTGGGGGTTGACATATAGAAATCTCATATATATATATATATTCTTGAGTTTCAAAGTACTGATAATAAAATAGACAAACTTTAAATTCTGTCTAAGACGATAGTTCTTTTGTAATGATAATCGATTGTTGGCAAATGCTGTCTTCTTGATCCCTATATTTCGAACAGACATATTCTCTTGTTTTTGGTGGAATGTTAATGGTTCGTAATGGGAAGAAGGGAGCAAAAGATGAATCATCAGGACTCGAACTTAACACTTACAGTTACTGTTGCCTTCGAAAATGTATATGAATTCTATAAAAGTCCATAATAATACATTATAATAAGTTCTGTCAAATGGTGTCAATAATTTTTCAATTGATCAGATCATCTAACGAATAGCTATTTTTTAGCACCATCTTTCATAAAAAAATGACAGTCGCAAATTGAGCGGAGTCAGCTCGTGTAACTAGTAGACACAATTCATAAGATGCAAGAAAATAAGTTGTATACGAAACGCTCACTTAAGCGAACGATTAACCGTGAATAGCGGTGCATTTTCGAGCGAGTTGGGCAATACAAATCATTTTATTGTTGAGCTTAGCAAAATATTTGTCGAACATCATAAATCTATAGAACTATCAAAGTTATTATGTAATATTTAAAACACTAAGCTTCTAGTGGGATACCGGAAACAAGAGTGTTTCCACTACTTTTCCCGGAGGCCTTATTAATGGAGAAGAATATTTTAGACTATTTTTGGTTCAGAAAAGAGAAATCTACCGAAAAAAAATTCTGTTTTGTTTGAGAAAGATGGAATTGCACCATCATGTAGCCGCAAAGTAATTCAATTTCTAAAGAACATTTCCTTTATCAAGCTTAGTAGTCAATATCGACGAGCATCATGATCAACCAAAGTAGCAGATGATCATGTTCTTTATTAAACCATGTAGAGGACAATAGTTACAAGCTATCAGTGAACTAAAACGTTGATAAACATAGAGTGAAACTACAGAGGCTCACAAAAATCGTTCAAACTATTAAACAACTACTCATGCCGCGTTTTCGATGGAAATTTCGGGATACTGTATACATTGACAGTGTTGGTTAAAAAACAAAGAATATTCTTTTTTTTTTACTTAGGTGAATTTTGCAAAGCAACTGTAATTGTATTTCAGATATCATCCCCACAGTTTTTTATTTCTATTGCAAGCAAAAATACCTGCACTGGTAGATACTATCTTAAAAATCAAATATGTTTTTTTTCTTATTTAGATAAATAGCAACAATAATTAGAATGGTACCTAGCTTTAATATGTATTTGTATATTTCATATTTTGGCTAATCAAAAAGCATCACTCCATCGACTCCGATACTTGTGGTAAAAAACGTTGCTGCTTCCTGAACAAGTTCTAGGAATTTTCGAAAATTCTATTACACATTTTCATGGATTCTTGATTAGAATAGCACACAGAATAGTGAAAGCCGTCAATTGGTTTTCTTCTGAAGAATATGTCTGAGCCGACTAAGTATCCAGATTGGTTTTCTGATTCGAATTTTCAGTAAAATTTTGAAAATGTCGTGAAAAAAAAAATTAGCTTTATATTTTATATCACACCTACATCAAAAAAAAACTATATACTACGTTAGTAATGATGAAACACCGGCCTCTTTACTCTGACTGCTTAAAGTGTCTAAAGTTTTTCTCTAATAATTTTTAAGTTATTACGGCGATTTAATTTCCTCAATGACACAGTTCTGTATTCTTTAGCTCGTAGCATTTGGAAAAACTATCAGTGCGCAATGAGATCATTAGTAATCAATGGGCAGACCGTTGTACTCTATCAACATAGGGATCTATTTTGACCAATCGAGTTGTTATGGTACACAATAGAGTTTCACACAGAATCAAATCAGATACTTGCTTTTTCGTGAGAGTTTTTGATCTATCAAATTACTATAAATGAATTTACTCAAAACTTTAGCCTATTTATATGAGATCATAATGTTCACCTTTTTGTATACGAGAAGAACCAGAAAGAGCGTCGACAAGTGGAAAGCTGCGCTGAATGCTGTTTGAATAATACTGATAATGGGTTAGCATTTAAGATGTTCGCGGCATAGTGAATTTTGTATATGAAACTATATTCGTTTCCTCCAAAATCACGGCCAACCCAAATCACTTGAAATCTCACCAAAAAAATTTTCAGCCCGATCGGACTTCAAATGGCAGAGAAAAGGGGGAAAACTGGTTTTTGATATCCAAAAAACTAGTTTCGAGAAAAATGCAAAATAAAAAAAACTTGTAGAAAATTTTTTTTCCGCTTATACGTAAGTATTGGTATACCATATCATAATATAACTTTATGTTAAAACAAAAAAAATTTTGTTTTGTTGCACATGTCTCCAAAAAACCTGGTTTTTCACAGACTTCCCGATCTTGGATGGTTCTGATTTTTATAGCACACATAGAGGAGACCTTGATACACCTCTATATGAAAAAAAAAAATCGAAAAAAAAACTTTTTGGCTCGGGAAACGGGGAGGGGGGTCCCCTTAAGAATAGGAAACTTCACTGAATACTGATGATAAAAAAACGTCCTCTAAAAAAAGATTCAGTTTCAAAACACTTACGCTTGTTCTCTGTATTATGGAAAACTTTCTTTACTGACGACCAAAATAACGCTAATATACCGACGTTACACTGTATACTGGAAGTAAAAACAACACGTTGCTTATATGCACATCACTAATATAAGTTTGGCTTGTGTGCCTTCATGTGTGTCCATGAAATAAATCATCATCAACTATCATTTACATACCTTGCTTATTTTATACACGTGCTATCATCTTATCGCTTGTTCGATTATTTATTATAATATATTCATGCGATATATGATTCTTTTTTCCTCATAAAATATTCTCGTCGTTTTGCTCATTCTATTACTCATCGTTCGAAAGGCTTGAATAACGCAAAATAAAGTGAATCGAAGGCAGAAAAACTATACACTATAATATTGCGTTACTTATTGTTTTGTCATTGCTGCAGAATATTAACTAAATATTAGGATTTCACTAGCAATACTCTACCATCCCATACTATGATCCTTGTTAAACCAAGCCTCAATTGTCCCTTCCACATATGCAAGAAAATATTGGTTTTTGATATGACTTCAAGAAGCGTCTTGTTCTCGTGACCATGTGCTTAGTCAGAGATCGAGACCTAAATACATTTTTGTCCTCCATATCAATATTAAGTCTGTTTCAGAATCATTCCCAGTCACAACATCGATCTGACTGCCAGTTGCAATATATGTCTTGACCACCATCATCGTTCACATTTCTATTCTCGTCGCCATATATATCTTTGTTTCGACTATGATTGCTATTCTCATCATGGTTCTCATTGATGTTGCACTCTAAGTCGTTATCTTGCTACCAGTCATCGTGGTCATTCAGTTACAGATGTGACTCACAATTCTTGTCGCATCACCGACTACATTATCGATTTCAGACCTGATTCGAAGATCTATCGTGCTCGCTATGGGTACACTGAAAAAAAAATCCGAAGAATAATCAACCTTTTCGCTTGAAGAACGGTTTCATAAACCCTTGAAGGGTTTATAACGAATTGATATACCCTTTAAGGGTTTATGAACGAAAGGGTTTATAGCAATGAGGGTATATGAAAATAAAAAGGGTATATGACGCGTAGTTGAGGGTTTATGAGACAAATTTTTTATCAAAAGGATTTATTATTCTACCCTCAAGGGTATATTATTCTACGTTTTCATTAACAGGGTATGTTGTTACACGCATCAGGGTTGATCATTCTACGAGGAGCACAAAAGAGTTTATTATCCTACGCATAAGGGCATATTACTCTATGGAGTTCACAAAAGGGTTTATTATTCTACGCGCAAGGGTAGATTATCCAATGATTACATCAGAAGGGTAGATCACTCGGCGGTTTTAAGAAGAGGGTTTATCATTCTACACCTAAGCGTATATCATTCTACCATTATTGAAAGAAGAGTTTATTACCGTACGCAGAATAGTACGCTTTCTAGAATCATGAAAAGAAGGGTTTATTTTGCTGCTCATAAGGGTAGATTGTTCTGCGTTTGCAGAATAAGGGTTTACCATCCTACGTCTAACAGTAGATCATTCTTCGTCTAAAGATAGATCATTCTACACTGAAAAAAATCCGCATAATGATCTATCCTTGGTCTGTCAGTTTTCACGTATAAACCCTCGAAGGGTTTATGCAAATATTATAAATCCTTTAAGCGTTTGTTGATGAAAGTGTTTATCAAACCATGGGTTTGTGGAACTTCGACGGGTACATAGAAGTTACACAAAGGTCTTCCAGTGCAATATTTTCAGCTAAGGGTTTGTTCTCCCACGGATGACAGTGGATCATTCTATGGTCTCGAGATAAGGGTAAATTATTATCTGCTTTAGGATTTATTGTTCTGCTTTTGTGTTATCAGGGTTCATTACTATACTGGGGGGAGTTGGTCCTTCTCCTTTTCTTTGAAAAGTTTGTTACTCTACGAGTAAGGGTTGATTCTTCTCCTTTTTCTTTCGAAGGGTATATTATAGTACGGATAGCAATCAATCCTTCTTCCGTTTTCTTCGAAGAGTTTATCAGTACACGACTAGGGTATTGATCCTTCTCCGCGTGGGTGTGGGTGTGGGTGGATTGGTGTGGCTGATTCATCAATAGACTAACAGCCACACCCACACTCACACCCCATACCTACACCCACACCCACACTCACACCCACACTCTTGTCTATTTTGCGTTGATGGGTAGATTATTTCTCTTAATTTTAGGTTCTCTTTGTCATATAAGTCTTATAAGTTGAGATTAGAACTGGATTTAATAAAGTAGTAAAAAATTATTATATGGTATTACTTAATTTTCTTTTAAAGTGAGTGTATCATATAAAATGTAGCCCCTATATATATATCTGCACTGAATGACGACAAAAAATAACTTGAACGGCTCTTGATTAGCGGAAAAAATTGACTAACCACTGAAAATAAACGGGTTTGGTGGAAAACATCGAAAAGAAAAATGCCGAATAGGAAAAGACCGAAAGGAAAATGTCGAAAAGACAAATATCGAAAGATAAAATATGGAATATTAATGCATTTTCCTTTCGACGTTTTCCTTTTCGACATTTTCCTTTCGACCTTTTCCTATTCGGCATTTTTCTTTTCGATGTTTTCCACCAAACCCAAATAAACTAGATTTCTATCATCGAAAATTTCTTTTACTTTGAAAACGAAAATGCTCATGTCCTTAAGATTATTTCTACTACAAATTTCTAGTTCGCTTTTAGAATTATTAATGACATCATAGGTGATATATTATTATTTAGATCTCTTGTAAATAACATTTTGACTATTTTCCATTCTTTTCTTTCATAATCAACGATATCAAAAGTTTTTCCCTGGATCAGGATCAACAGTGTAATTGTAAATGGTTTCCAAACTTTCTAAGGCTGACTAAATAATGCTTGATTACTTTGATTAAAAGAAGTGAAGTCCGATTAACCAACATTGAATAGATGAAACACAATATCTGATCTTTGCTGTTTCTTGTTAATCAAAATATGCAGAACATTTAGTATTCCTTCTATGGTTTTATTTTAATTTTAAGAAACATTACAATTTAGATTGTTTGCCGTTTTAATTAAAATTTCTGGAGAAGACACGTGTTATTTCACAATCAAAAACATCGACTAGCTACTTATGTTAATCCGTTAAACAATCTAAATAACGGCATATTCATCTTTCCAAATTATGGTTATGCACAAGATTTTTCAGTAAAAAGACTAATCGTTTGAATTTGAAGTACCCTTTACATGAGTACCAAGGCAAGAACGCAATATTCAGTCAATGGTGGTAAATGTAATAAGGAGTTGAGTTTTCACTAAGTGCTTTTGAGTACGCTTTTTTTTTCAATAAAATGTTTTAGACTTGTTTAAATATAGTAATGCATTGTCAATTAATATATTTGTTCAAGCTTCTACATATCATACCTTAAAGAAATGTGAAGATAAAATAGATTTGTTTAAAACTTTATTGGCTTCTCTAGCATAGTGAGCTTGTACCGTCCTTGAATTGATTGCATGTTCATGTAAAAAAAGTTGTTCAGAAAAAATTTTGATATGAAAAATTGTGTTTTATTTGCACCCAAAATTTTGAATTTCTCAGGTATATTTGGTATTCTTCGTGAGAAACAGCATTTTAACCATTTTTGTGCTTAAATTTGACGAAATTGGGTAGAAAAATGCATAAAAAAAAAGTGGAAAAAAATGGAAATGTTGAAAAATTCGACAAAAATACGATTTTTTTGTGCGGTTTTTGAAATAAACGAAAACCATACACAAATTTCGACTAAAAGTCGACACTTTAGTTCAAAAAACGTAAAAAATTCACATGTCTGTCTGCTTGAGTATAGTCGTGAACTAACGATCATCGAATGTCTTAAATAGAATTTGATATGAAAGAAAAACATACAAAAAGATCAAATTTCGGTTTCACTCGGACATGAATACATAGGACAGATTAACGTGTTTCTCTTCGAATTTTCAATCCATAGGGCTGATTTTTTTAGAGTAAGTTGAGCTATCACGTATATATCTCTGATATAAAAATCAGTCCTAACAAAGATGTCAGAGATAAGTAATCATAAAAACAATACGTTTCATTTATTTTGGCCACGGAAATAAATTGAAGAATTATATTGTCCTTATAATGTATAGAAATTTTGAATTATTTTGTAATTCATTTCTGATATGAATTTCATTTCAGCCATCTTCTTATGAACAAGAACTTTTTATGGAATCATCTATCGGATTGATATTATAGTCGACATGTTTGTATTATTTTCAGCACACTTTTAGTTATAGAAAGAATGTTAAATGTAGATCAGTAGTTCAATTACAATTAGTTTCTTTTATTTCATTACCGGTCATCTTATTCAAAGTTGAATAGCATCAATTTTACCTGTCGAGCTCCGTTATATATTATTATTTTTTCTTATCAAGGAAATGTCAATAGCTAAAATGAGTCATTCTTTTCATTAATCTTTCCTTTTTTTCAAGAGCAGATATTTGGCTTTCAATCTAGTAACACTCGTCATATTGCATAGTTGCCTTTAATCTTCTTTCTTCTTCTTCTTCTTCTTCAAAATATTATTACAATACATTACGAGATATTAGATCAGGTAAATTATATCGCCCGATTCTATTGTGGCTATTTATAGAATAATGCAAATTTTTAATATTGAACCTAATCGTTAGATAAATGATAAACTTGAACTTGTGAGAGTTTATTTAATTTTCTTAAGATCTATTCACTGAGAATATAAACTTGCAGCTCATCACATAGTACAGGTAGTGTCTGTGTTAATCTGAAAATCAAATCTGATACATGTAAAGATGTAAAATTTTGATCAAGCACATTCTTATTAGATGATTTTTAGTTCAGTTATACTTTTTATACATCGATGTAGGCCATCAATAGTTATGTCAAAGATCAATTAATATTTCTTTGCTAGATTCAATCTGTAAGGTAATAAATTAACTTTGATATGAATAACAATATATCGACAACAACTATCGATCCAGCTGCAGCTAGACTAAATGCTGCTCGTATTGGGATACAACACATTGGTCAACCAATTCTTCTTACACTTGGTATGATTGGATGCATATTAAATATTGCAATTTTTCGTCGTTCTTCAATGCGCATAAATTCATGTGCTATTTATTTTCATGCAAGTTCATGGGCTAATTTATTTTGTTTAACATGGGGACTGTTTATTAGTATGCTTGCTTCTTTTACTAACAATAATCCACTAACATATAATTCGGCATATTGTAAAATTCGTTATTATATACTTACTGGTTCTCAATTGTCAAGTAGAGCATGTGTTGTCCTAGCATGTCTAGATCGTTTTTTACTGTGCTCACAATCAGTTCGACAACGATTATTTTGTCGAGCAAGTGTAGCAATTAAAGTTATATCGATAACTATTTTCAGTTGTGCTTGTTTATCAATCTATGTATTGATAGTTTATGATTCGTTTCCTCAACAACGTCTATGTGTTCCTAGTTCGGCAGCAGGAAGAATAATTGATACTACAGTCTTATTCTTATTCAATTTTGGAACTCCAGCTTTGTTAATGAGTACATTAAGCGGCATGATTATATGGCGATTGAAGCAAAATGCAAAACGGATTGGCCATCAAAGAGTAAGTGTTCTATATACTTTTACTTTGACCCATCTCTGCCATAGTATCTGTTGTAATCGTGATTGCAATTAAATCGATTGTAACCTTTTAAGTAATTGATACCCTAGACAATGTACTGAGTTAAGGATACCCGAAAAAGTACCCTGGTATCAGTATGTCACAGGAACTTTTGGATACCAAGGTACTTGTTGGTAGTTTCAGGTACTTAAGTAGTACTTTGGCAAGTACCCTGCTACAAAATGCGTAGTAATTGAGTATCTGAAGGTACTGATCAGATAATCAATTGGGTACTATTGTACAGTATTTCTAAGTACCCTGTTACCAAAATTTCAGTATGTTCAAGATCGAATCTGACCTTTCACTTTTTAAAATTTTTGTTTCTCTCAAAACAATTTACTACATTTTTTTTTCGATTTCGAAAACTTAGCAGGTACAATGCCGGGATCTAACTCGATTTGAGTTGGTCGAGTATCCGTCGGACCACTTCTGGGTAGTGCGCTCTTAATCTACGATCAAAATCGGCATGTTTTCAACTAAAAAAACTGTTAGCGCAATCCCTTGCGGGATTAAAAAGTGAAACACGATGTACCTGCTGTTGCTAATCTTATAAAAATTGTTCTTTTTTATGCTTATTGGTGTACATTTCTTCATCGTGGCTTACTTTGCATTATAGAGCTGAAATAGGATAATACTCCATATATGCTCCACTCATGTGCTAGTTATCTATTATCCCTGATAGTTCCTTGAACTCTTCTTGCACAGTCTATGATGACCCCTGGAGCTTGTCTGTCACGGTCTGTGAGGGGTCAAGAGCTCTGTCTGTCACGGTCTGTGATGAGTTCAGAGCCCTGTCTGTCACGGTGTATGATGGGTCCAAAGCCTGTCTGTCCCGGTCTGTGATGGATTCGAAGCCTGTCTGTCACGGTCTGTGAGGAGTCACGTGAGTGTCTGCCACGGTCTATGGGGGGAGGGGGGTGAAAATTTCTACCCCTAAATACTTCAACACTCCTTTCAGATCGTATTTCACAAAATAGCCCAGAAATAATTCAGAAAAGATTATTATGAAAATAGATTATTTTTTTATGTTTTGCCCAGTTGTTTATAATGGAGCTTTGCGTGAAAAACAAAATGATGAATGAATAGTCGCCACACAGAAGGCGACAAATGTAGGATACCCTGTCCAGCTTTCCTCAGTAAAATTACAGATGTGGGTGCCCATACAAGTACTTGTTCAGTGAGCGTACTTGCATGAGAACCACATGCAGTATCTACATCAGTATAATTACTGAGAATTTTCGAAGTATCTATGTTGGATACCCTGAACTCAATACTTTCTCTAGGGTAACTCAAAGTGTGATAATTCTCTGGATAAATTATTTGACATAGATAAACTATTTTCACAAAATCTTTCAGACGTTTTTTGCGGTTGAAAAAGTCAAATATTATCATTTGAAATATACTTTACTCTTTATGTAATCTAGGTTCACGTACGCAAAAGAGACCTTCAACTCTCAGCTATGCTTATAGGACAGGTGGCTTTGTACATTACAACGGCACTTCCATTTGTTAGCAATTTTGTCTATACGGCAGTAACACAATATGTTCCATCATCAAGTAAATCGGCATATCGTATTGCAGCAGAAACTTTAGCTTTAACAGCAACGGGAAGTTTTGGTACCTTTATATTCAATGCGGTAAGAATCTGTATTACACATAGACGTTTATTTTATAATATGTGATCTTAGTTAACGTTTTATGTTTACACATTGGCAGCACCAAGTTTCCGTCGTGAACTATTTGCATTGATCGTTTCGAGACGATGGATGAATTACTTTCAACCAACAGAACAACTTCAACTGTCCCTAAATAATCGAATCAATCCATCACGTCGAGATGGTAAATCGATCAATTCTCAAGTTTAACAAAATTAATCATAATGAATCTTCATCAACAACAATACAGACGAACGATTTTTTCATTTATCATTGATCCGTTAAAATTATTTGATTGTACATTTGAAAATCATCTATCTCGCACATTTATATGTTGCTCAGTTTCGTGATGTCTGTATTGTCTTATTAGTATAGTATAAAAGCTATTGATAATAGTGAAAACTTAATTAATACTTTTTAATATGAAAGTGTATGAGGGTGAGGGTGAGGGTGACGTTAATTGTCTTCTCTGCACTGTCATCCTAAAATTTCATTCAAATTTCGTTTTCAAGCAAAATATTGGCTTCGATTTATACAATTATGTTTGTCCTCAATTATAGGATACAAGCCCGTTCATCTACCAGAAATATCTGTAAAATTTTAGGAATAAAAGTGAAGGCAAAGACGAGATTACAGAAATATCTTACAAGCATCTGTTTTAGATTTTCTTAATAATACTTATTGGATTAAATGCTTGTAGTAGAAATATAACTTCTTCTAAGGAAAAATAACTTGTTAACAATCAAACAATATACGTTTAAATAAAATTATGGTTCTTAATAATTATTAGAAATCTTTTTTTCTTTGTAGAAGTAATCAACATCAAACATATAATTCATCTCGTTTTAGTTAGCAAAAAACATCGTAGTATATTTTTGAAGGCTTGTATACATGTAAGAAACAATTCGTTACGAAATGCTTTCGATCTCAATGTATAAAGAACAAAAATAAGCTAAACCAAAATATATGTAATGAAAATTAGTGAAAAACTATTTATGCATACCACAATATAAGTACATAAAAGCTGTTAGCGTAATCCCTCGCGGGATTAAAAATGTGAAATACGATGTAGTTGCTATAGTCGATGTTTTAAAAGCTATTATTTTTTATGCATAGTGGGGTGTGGGGTGGGGGTGGGTGTGGGTGCAGATGTCGGTATGAATGAAACGAAGATTGACACCCACACCCATACCCACACCCACACCCACACCCACACACCCAACCCATACCCACACCCACCCGCATACCCACACCCTAAGAAAAAAAGAAAAAGTTATTTTGGAATATAAATGTAGTTTAAGCACACTCTCATCTTCATGCGTAGAATATGCTAATTAAACGAGATGATGTGCTTAAATTTATAGCAACAGTGAAATAACTCATGAAAAGAAATGGAAATGATCAACTTTGAAATCATCTGGTAATACTGTTTCCTTCGCCTTTCTATTATGTCATTTAAATATTAAAATATTTATTAGAAATGTGAAGTCTCAAACTTACGACGCGTTTTAATTTGTCAATTTAGAAAATTCAGGACATCGATTTTTTTTCTGAATAGTCCCGATTCCGTTTGTCCCGTCTCGAAAAATTTTCGGAACAATCCCAAATGTTTCACGGGACGACACATATGGGATTTTTCAGGATTCGGGACTGTCCCGCAGATCTTTATTTATAATTCTATGTCTAATCTAATCTTTGTTCATAAAGGAGTCATTATAATTTATTACACTACCTTGATGTGATGTGCTCGTTCGATAAAGATTGCCATTAAAAATTTCAAAAGTCTTCACTCAATTATTTGACAATGATTAGCAATATATTTGATTTATGATCCTGTTTCGTGCTGAAGTAGTTTTGAGTAGTATCGTGCTCTAGTTTCCTTCGCTTTTATAATCAAAAAAGCATATATATGATATTGACCTAGTAGATTAGAGAAAAAAGGAAGACATTTCTCTTGCTTTAAAAGGATCATGTTTTGCTCGATCTAATTATTTTCAAAGCATTTTACGTATTTTTCAGCCATCTTGAATAATGATATTTCTTTTCTTGGTACTTGCTGCTGGAATATCTCTTATATCCAGTCAAAAACCATGTTGTGGACCATCACAGTGGGAAAGCACATTAAGTTCGTCAAAGGGTGTCTATCTACCCAGTATATTACAAGGAGCGTTTGTAAGTTTTTGAATATACTAAATTTCGTTTTATTACACAGTGCCGAGTTTCAGGCTTCTTATAATTATTCATGCGATTTTGATGCAAAATTGATCTCGATGAGAGGTGTGATTTATGACAGTGATCAGCGAAAGACAAATGTTCACATCATTGAAGATTATGGGAGCAATATCGTGTATTATGTTGATTTGAACCAAGATGTGTGCTCAAAAGAACGCTTAGTATTGCCCTTGATACCATGTATACCAGGTAGGGACAAAGTTAAAATGCCACCAGTATGACGAGTGAAGTATAAAGAATGGCAGTCTCCGTATTTTTTGGCATGGCTTTCTTCTTACTTTCTCAAGAGTTAGTTTTTTCTTGAACGAATAATTGATACATAATCAGATCGTTCCAAATTCATTTTGTTAATTTAAAAAACACGTGACATTACCGTGTCGCCAATGTCCTACAATCCTAGCACACTTATTTTCACTTTTTCAAAATCTTCGATTTTGATCCCCGTACTTACTTGTGGTTGTTTGATTTCTTTCCAACGATTTAGTTCAAGAAATTCTGAAAATTTTTTCCACTTGAGCTATCGAATTTCCAACTTTACTAGTAGTGTATCTTACAAATTCCAGCCCATCTATCGATCACTTGGAAAAGTTGATAGTTTCGTAATAGCAACATATCTCTGCAATTCCATCAAGGGATATTCTTGACAACACACGAATTTCCGTGATCGATATAAGGAATAGTGATACATGTCTGTGAGGGATGTATGTTACCTGTAGATCTGCATGGTGAATCATTGAAACATGGGCAGGACAGCAACACAGATATATCACACGACAAGAAAACAACTGTTCACGTTTAAAATTTGTCCCCGTCTGAGCTCATCTCTATCGTTTACTATTCAACTTCTAGTACAATTTTTCCGTTGTAGCGTAGAACTCCTGAAAAACTCTTCTTTCCCTGCTTTTTTTCGAAAAATTTCTTCTCAAAATCCTTCTTTTCGGCTACCTTCTGCTGTGCCTCCGATGATCTATTTTCTACTTATAACTAAACATTTTCTGCACTGCACTTCGTTGAAAGGAGAGCTTTTTTCTTTTTAATTTTTTTAAAGTTATCACTTTCAAAGGCTACTTGCCTTATTAGTTTATAAGGTTGTGTATTGAAAGTTAAGAAACGCAAGAACTATTGAATTCTTTGAAAATAACACCACATCACATTTCATCAAATGTGCTGTGACTTTTCGATGTTGAGATTTGACTTACTGAAATGGCATATTTTAAAAACTCATGACAATGATTTTGCAACTGTTTCCAAAGTGAAACAGTCGAGCATTTCTTTTTCTCGTGTTCAAATTACTATTCAGTTAGACTGAAACTTTTTCATAGAATACAACATCACGATTCGAGTGTTGATATTGATGTTGAAACATGATTCCTGCAAAAAACATTTCCTCCTATTTGCACCAGGCTATTTATAAAATAATAATAGATTATAGTTGTGAAACCAAACGTTTCGAATGACTACCACTTTCTTTCTACCTAGTCTTCTTTTTCTCTCATTTATCTCTTATTTTGTAACAACAAATCATTCCTTTAGTTAGATAAACATTTTTTTTTTCTATTATTATTATTTCTCTCAACTTGCTCATTTGTTTATTTTTTACTCTCATCCTTACTGGTAATGTATAACAAGCCAATTTAGCAGATAGTGTCAAGAAATATTTCTTGTCGTACAATAAATGTAGCTTAAACTAAAGTTAAGAAAAGTATAATACGTTAAACTATGCCGCATTGATGATTTCATTAATACATGTTATACTATTATCGGTTAAAGTTTTCGATAAAATAACTCTAATTTTTGACAAGTATAAATCATGCCTATTTTCTATAGATACTGCGACTTATATCCATTCATATATGTACGGCTATGGTGATAAACAAATTCCCGGTCATATGTGGTTGATTACAGAAGAGAATTTTTATACATACATGGCAGTTAGTGGTGATGGAAATTGTATACCGCTAACACAAACATTATATCTACGTTCACCAAGTATGTGTTCCTTCGTTTACTTCAGGTCTTGGTCAAGTAACTTGGCAACCAGTAAAATTCCATGATAATATTTCGCGCTTTCTTCTCCAAGTTTTCGATCGACGGTAGACTCTGAGCGCTAACCTGCTAACTGAAAGACTAAAATGTGTTCAGAAAATAAGCACCAAACATTGACATGCACTTTTTAGATTCGCTTATAAAAAGTGGTAGTTTATATTCATAGATATTTTCAGAATAGAACAACATCATGTAGACTATGGAATGTTCAACACACTTTAGTCTTCGACTTCGAGTTAGCAGATTAGCGCTCAGAGTGTACCGTCGATCGAAAACTATGAAAAGAAAGCGTAAGAATATCAACATGAAATTTTGGTGATTGCAAAGTTAGGTAACTAAACCGTAAAATTTCGTATTTTTTGTTTATTCTAGTACCAGTAATTATTTCAATGACAATAACTGATTTTACACCAGGTATTAAAGATCGAAGTGTGTTTGTCATTCCTGATATATGCAATAAGACGTAACATGACAAAACTTTTTTACAATTTTATTTATTGTCAGTTTTACCTTTCTTTTTTCTGAACAATAAATGTCTGTGCTCAGACTTGAGAAAAAAAGAAAGTAACTTACTCATCTTTTTATTATAAATCGCGGACTCTATTGAACTGGTTGTCTTTTGTTGATAAAGTAATTTTTCTTCCGTTCCGGAATGAAATGACTCAAGATAAAAATTCAGAATATCTACCAATTCGAGTAGATAAAATGAATCATCATGAAGCCAGATTTTCCTAACTAGAGCGTTCTTTTAACATCGAAACGTTTTAAAGTTTCAGCTTGTAGCCAAATGATAAGATCTCTTTATATCTTAATAATTCGTTCAAGAATCGTCTAAGATTGATCAGTCCAGCATTTAAAAGCCATTACCTACACAAATGAAGTTGAAAGTTAATATTACTTTGACGGGAGTCATCATTACATGTACACTATCACCAAGGTCACAAGATGTGAAAGTAAAAATTCCAGAATGCGAAAGTCAAAATCCAGACAATTCCGGAATTTTTTTTCAAATTCCAGAAAAAAAACTGGAAAACATTTTTTGAGTATCTTATTAAACCGCTCGAGATGTGTTTTTCTCAACGAGAAGACTATTTGGTATTTCTCACGAGTGGTTTTATTGTTATGAATATCAGTTGACAGTTAACGTTGGATATTCACATTTTTTCAAAGTTATTTATCTTCGGAATTCTGTTCAAACCCCCTCGCTTTTTCCATTGTGAGGAACATAAAACTGACTATTAAATGCCATATCTTGGGCTTCACTGTTACTCAGTTTGTATTATTTTAAAAGTTTAAATTTGCTTAATCTTTTAGGCTGCAACACATTTTTCTTTCTACTTGCTTGCCCTTTTACTTCTTTTATCTAACTCAGCTGATTTTAGTGATTGTGTTCTTTTCGTAAGATTTCGACTTTGCTCTGATTAGATATCAGAAAATTACAGGAGAAAGACAAATTTAAGATTCAGATTGCGCTGCTGGTCTATTTTGTCTTCTTTGAATGATTCAGTGAAAAACTATATGGAAAAATAAAGAAAATATAGTTGACATTTCAAGGTGACCAATCGAAGAAAAAAAAAATGAATAGTCAGTAAATAATTGATAAATACTTTTAAAAATCAAAAAAACAAGTTTAATGTAATTGGAATAGACTATAGCTCAATTTCCAGGAAAAATCCAGAAACTAGAAAGATTCTAGAAAAACCTGCTGAATCTCGAATTTTTCTGGAAAATCCAGAAGATCTGGCAACCCTGGCTATCACCACGTATTAGTACGCTGCTGTGCTTCATCATAGTTTCTTTCTCTTATGTATTCTCTTTCTCTCTGTAGCGGGTGTGGGTGTGGGTGTGGGTGTGAATGGGTGTGGGTGGGTGTGGGTGTGGGTGGGGTGGGTGAGGGTGTAGGTGTGGGTGTGAGATGGGTGTGGCTTTTGGTTTCTCATCATCCATACTTCACACCCACACCCACACCTACACCCCGACACCCACACACCCACACCCTCACCCTCATTTCTCTCTTTTTGAACGACAAAAACAAAATTAACCGAGCTCATTTATATCTTTTCAGAGTATAAATTAATTTCCGAGCTCAAAACTTTCATTTATATAAAAAAATATAATTTTATTACAACCGAGCTCATTTCTCTCATTTTAAAGCCAATTAAACACACCGAGCTCAAATATCTCTTTTTTCCGCGCCCATTTAATTTCGCGTCCCAAAAAAATATGGGTAGTTTTAGCTTGAAAGTAATTGTTGGATAGGAAGCAAAGGATCTGCTCAAAATGACGTGATTTTCAATCAGTTCCATAACTGATTTAATACATTTCTTTTGTGTTGTTACAACATAACCACCTAATGATGGATCAGCAACATGATCAATAAAAAACTTAGCTATAGGTCGATCTAAAGAATTATTTTTAATTAAATAACGTGTACGTTTTATATAAATTTGTTGAAGATCAATGCCAGTTGGAGCAATATCTGTATTGATTTTATCAAGCTCATCATAAATGATATCAACACTTTCAACATGAACTTCTTGAAGGGTTATTGGAGTTGTACGAAGAATTGATACAGTTGAATCAAAACCATAACTATCATATATTAATATTAAAAATCAAGGAGAAAACAATACAAAGAAAATATTTTTTTTTAAACATACTTAATCAATTGATCATCATTTGGCAACATTGGTGTAAACGCACCTTGAACAACAAAACATCCATTATCCAAAACAGCAATACTTCCTGGTGCTAATACAACATTACTACTATTTCGTAAATGAACAGCTTTGATTGCATTTAAATCATTAATTTTCGAATCATAATAAAGTACTAATTGTGCATCCATTTGCCATTTATTAATTGTTACTAAAATACTTTCATGTGATCGAATTGTAACTGGTGTATTGATTTTATAAACAACATTCTCACTAAGACCACTCATTTGACTCGAATCAATTGATTCATAATTTTCATCATCATCATCGTCAACAACAACTCTCGTAATATTAATAGCTCTTCTCTTACCTTCTTTATTTTGAATTTTAGATTTTACTTGTTGAATTGTATCAGATGGATCGATCTGTTATTGACAAAAGAAAAACTCATAGATAATCAATAAATGAATTCTTCTTTATACATACGTCTATCGTAATTGTTTTGCCTGTCAATGTTTTAATGAAAATTTGCATGCTACCTGATGATTCTCTATCACTATATTCGGCTTCTTCACGAACAATAGAAGTCATAAGTGTTACTTTATTATTACTTAAAATTTGAAGTTCATTAGCAACAAGTATGAGTTCAACTTGAGACCAATCTTCTTCCGTTGGATTATTAACTGAACCAAATAAAGTTAGATCAACTGTTGAACCATTACTGTTTGATAAGGATGAATCAATTTCACATCGATATAAACAACGCCATTCTCTTGTTGGATAACAATAAGATACTTTGAATATATTTGATTCATCAATAATATTTGTAGTAGTAATAGCAGGTTTTGAAGAAAATGTTAATAAATTATCACTATAAAAAAAAATTGAACGTAATTTAAGCCTACATTTAATGATGGTTTATGATTGTCGAATGTTTTTGTTAAGACTTTATCGAGTTGTGCTTGTAAATATACATCATTAAGTTGAATGCTATGGATAGAAGCAACTAATTAAAATAAACAGATTTTGATTAGGGTGTGGGTGTGGGTGTGGGTGGGTGGGTGTGGGTGTAGGTGTGGGTGGGTGTGGGTGTGGGTGTGGGTGTGGGGTGTGGGTGTGGGGTGTGGGTATGGAGTGAGTGCGGGTATGGGGTGTACGCAAAAAATATATCCATACACCCACGCCCACGCCCACCCACACACCCACACCTACACCCACACCTACACCCACACCCACACCCACACCCACACCCCACACCCACACCCTACACCCACACCCTTCAATAATTTGAAATAAATATTTAGGTTATTCTTTGTTATTAATGTTTGATTAGGTTTTTCCATTTCAAGCTAATGAATCAATAATAAAAATGTATGAAACTGTTGAAGACCACTCGTCCTCGTTCTATGATTGCGGGTAGATTTCAACAAGACTAGATTAAAAGACTTCATGGCCTCCTGATAAACAATCATGACTGTTCTAATGAAATTGTTCCCGAGACCAACACAGAAAATGATCAGGTCTTTTTTCACGATGTATTCGGTTTCCAAACTGACGCGATTGCTGCGCCCTTTTATTGTAAACTTCTAGTTCTTTTGAATATTGAAAATTTCAAGAAAAACATATTCGTTTTTTTCGTTGAACATTTTAAGAATTTCAAGTTTATTTATAAGCAAAATTTCATATCAACTATTTGTTTCGAATTTTTCGGGGTATGGGTTGTGCGTATTTCAGAAATGATGGAAACAAACACACTAACACCTCCTCACACCCACATCTTCTTCTGATAACGTATGTGTTTTGAAGTGTATCACAGTACGAAACAAATTTGCATCTGTTCGTTACACGTAGATTGTGTGACTCGACGAATAGAAAATGCAAACAAGAGAAATAAGAGCTTGTTGTTTTGTTGATACTTGAAAAAAATAACAACACGGCGTGCTTGCCGATAAGTAGACGTTTGTGTAGACAAAGGTAAGAGGTAAACAACTCTATTTTGTCGTTACTTATAATAAATATCTTGTAATAGTCTCTTATGAGTTACCAAAATTTGTTAACGAACTTGTTTGTGACAGGTGCAAATTTGGAATATTGTATTTTAGTAACGATTGAGGAACTTGTAAGGTTTCTTCTTTGGTCTGCGAGAACTAACTTAGAACATCTATCCATGTAAGACACGCAAGTCGAAAGGTTACTCTATTATCATTCTCAGTATGTGAAGAAGAGAAGAAGCACTCACAAAAGAAAATTCTTTATTGATCTTGGACTTGTCGTGAATTGAACAAAAGGATGAGATTGAGACAATGATTTTCTTTTGAAGATGAGGGTAAAAGACAGACAATATGATGAGGAGGTGAAGCAATAACAGCTGGGAAGATCATGTGAGGAAAAAAGAATGGACGAAAAAATAACATGCAACAGGACGGGATCGAAACGAATAATTCATGAAAATGATAATAGTAGGCGAATCACATTATGCCTCTCGTAAGTCAGTTTGAATTATGAATGAAAGAAAAAAAATGAAGCGAAGACAACTGGATGACTTGCCCAGTCCTACTAATAGTTAGCGACAATATCCTTAGCATAATTGAGGCTAAACAAAAGTTTTATTTTATTTGTCGATTGTTCAACAACAGCCTGAGATTCAGGACTGTTTCGGAGTCGTCAAAATTCGATCCTCAATCAATCCACCGAGTTCTAAAATAATCTAAATTTTGGCACTTAACGCCATGATGAAGATTAGTTGAATACATGAAACTATCATTATGTTAGTGTCATCTCTTGAGTCTCTCATTGATTGTGCAGATTTGTGGCGAGATTAGATCTATCATATCATACGATTAGTTTTTACAACAACGCAAATGACTGCGAACGATCCCGGCCATGTGAGTAAGTATGCCATCAATCGACTAAAGGTTGGTTTATTAACGAATTTCGTATTAGACAATCTGGACAGGAAACAAATGGAAACTCTCAAAGGTTACTGGATAGCCTTAAGCAATGTCATCAGTAGTCAAAGCTCGTTACCTGTTAACCAAATTGCCGATTCTATCTATGGAAACGAGCTCTTTTATGCTGTTGGTTGTGACAATCCTGATGTGTTTGCACTTCAATATCTCCGTGCTCGCAAATGGAATATTCATACAGCTGTTCAACACACGATAGATACGTTGCATTGGCGACATAAATGGGGCGTTCAGGCACTTATAGAGAGGGGTGAAAGTGACCTTTCCCAGGAAGAAATCAAGACAGGAAAGAGCTATCTCCTTGGTCATGACAAAGCTGGCCGTCCGATTAACTTTGTTTCTGCCAAAGACCACATTAAAGGCCAATTTCCTAACGAACTTACCGAGAAGCTGACCGTTTTGATTATGGAAACGGGCCGCAAACTAGCCGAACCTCACATTGAGACAGGTACGGCAATTGTCGACATGACTGGGTTTGGTATGAAAAACATGGACTATCAGCACGCCAAATTTGCTATTAATCTGCTCCAGAATTACTATCCAGAATCATTCGGTATGGGACTCATTCTCAATGCTCCTTGGGTGTTTTATGGTTTTTGGATCATCATCAAGCAGTGGTTGGATCCGGCCATTGAAAGTAAAATTCATTTTATAAGAAACGAAGCTGATTTAACCAAATATATCGATCCATCCATTCTTCCAGTACAACTGAATGGCAGTCAGCCCGATTTCGAATATATTCCGCCGACAGCTCATGATGAAGCTATGGCAGCCGCCTTTCGTGCCGATACTCAAGGCAAAGCAGATTGCCAAGCAGCTCACAAGGACGCTGCTCGATCCTATCTGAGTGTCACACTAGAATGGGCTCACAGCGACGAAAATCCTAATTTACTAGCAGAGAGAACAACGGCTGCAAAACAACTAAGAGATGCATTTGAAAAATTGCTTCCGTACATAAGCACTCGAACTCACTATCACCGCACAGGACTTATCAACGAGCCGATCTTTCATACCACATATGATCGGCTTCGCGAGTCAACATTGAAGCACAATTAGTGCAATTTCAACCCTATGATTGATTGACTTGATAATAAACACTTGCGCTGGACTAGTGACAATAAATTCTTCTCTATTCTTTGTTCAGATGAAATCTGAATAAGAAACTCATATCGCAGGATGTTTATAGAGAATCAGCAATGAAACTTTCCTGAATCTACAATACGTTTTTGTTGAAACCGATCTTTGACGGAAGCATAGGTGTTTCATCAATTTCTCTTCGAGTGAGGTCGTTAAATACACGAAAATTTGAGAAAACCTAGAGATGTAGGACAAATCTCAGAAGGGAAGAAAAAAAGGATACCAAATTAGATATTAGGAAAGTAATCCAACAAATTAGGATTTTGTTTGACAAAGCAAGAGATCTGGTCAACCCGATCGAGAATGCCTTCCAATGATATATCACATACTGCATAGGAATGATATGAGAGTTCTATAGTTGGGATTGGTTTTGTCTTGTAATTATCTTATATCAATCGATCTTGTTTGTATTTTGAAAATTGTGACAATATCCTTGTCGCACTCTGAATAACGTTGAAATTCCATAATGAAAAGAGAAACTATGCTCTCAAGAG